>QFEZ01003495.1:0-23801 GCA_003316425.1 Russula lepida
AGGCAATTTTAATGTGAAGACATGTATTAAAACTGTCTTAAACTGTCTTAAATGGATTTCCTAAGCATTTTCTTCGACAACACTTTAAGGCAATTCCCATTTTCCTGATGAATGTGACAACTAATCTGCTCTTATTGTCTTTAGCTGTATATATATTGCAGTACTCATAAAATACTTACCTAGAATTGATTTAATTCTGCTTCATGCAATATAGCCACTGTGTTGAAACCATCCTAGTGCCTTGTCAGGCATCACACTAAAGATTGCATCCCAGAGCATCTTGTACGGATCACAATACTGTCCTCCTCTTAACTCACCCATAACAAAGTCTCGATTCCTTTGTATCCATGCCTTGATGGAAGAAAAAGCCTCTTCGATTGGATTGAGATCTGGTGAGTATGCAGGAAGAAAGACAAGACACATGCCTCTGAAACAAGCACATGTGAGTACTTGTATATTTGCCCAACATGCATATTGACATACCGGTTCTCAATCATTAACTCTAGCTCCTCAGACTTGTGAATACTGGCATTGTCCATGACAATTACTGAGTTCTGTTGCGGCCATGGGTTCATCTGGTCAAGTAAGCCTTCAATAAACTTATTGAAGGTGGCAGCTGTGAACGGGCAATCAAGGACTTCTATGGCAATAATTCCATCCAGGGACAGTGCTGGTAAGATTGAATAGCTATGCGGCTCAGAAATGAAAACCAGAATCCCAATATATAATGAAAATAGTACCGTTTCCCACGTACAAAAAAATCTCGCTTTCTTGCACGACTACCAATTGGTGCCCAAGCAAATGGACGATGTGACACACGCCTGTCAAGTGCACTTTCATCGACAAACACAATTTGTTCTGGTTCATAATGGCTTCCTATGATTAGCTGGTACTGTGTACGATCATGTTCATCTTGTTCTATTGCTGGGCGAGTGATCTATTGGGTTGGTACAGTAAGATCATTGCAAGGACTGCTTTTTGAAATATTACCTGAGTGCGCGAGAAACCCCTTCGTCTCAGTGCACAATAAATTGTAATTGTAGATACTTTGACCCCACAAGTACCATGAAGTTGCTCCTGCAGTTCTGTCAATGTCAAATCTGGCTGTTGTTCGATACAACCTTCAAGAAACGGCCAACATAGTTAATATTCAACTGACAATGAAGGACAAAATTATCTACTGAGATCTCAAACCCATTGAGAATCCGAGGTCGACCGTTTACTGTTCTCCTTTGTACCACATCTCCTGTGCGTCGATGAAGGGCTTGTATACGTTGGGTTGTTCTCTCACTGATCCCAGTGATGTTTCGGATTTTCTTGTACTTGTATCCTCTTACAATGGCAAGGCGCAATGCCACCTTCTTGAGTTCTGCAGAAATATGTCGTCTCATAAAAATTTTGGGGGACAGAGGACGAGTCTATGGCTCAATCTCGGCAATCCGGCATGTTTGACAGATGGCAGACAGATAACCAAACAATGGTATAAACAAGCGTTGGACGAAACCGCCTATTGTTGAAACTTGCTGTATTGTCGATTGTTTGGTCTATTTGTAAGTTCTCCCTACCGGAGAGGCTTTCTTGATGATGATTTTGGCATGCTCCGGAGTGGGTACTATGGCTTATATGCGAGTCGACTGTGCTGGCCAAAGTGCCCTCCAGTAATACCACCTTCGATTCTGGTATGCCTGACCTTTTCTGCCTCTGTCGTTGACTCACGATGACCTTAGCCCTCGTCAAGTGGCTTACCGATAACAATTGGATCGGAAAATATGGGTCACACAATTACTCCGTCATCACCTTCCCCACCGCCGTGTCCCCAGCTTCCAATGTTAGCACCAACAATAATAGGACCCTGATCAAGTATCACTCTGGTTTTGGAAAATTTGAGGTCAGTTAGCCAATTTTCCATCGTTTCCAGGTCTAAGATACTTGCAGGTAGAAACCACCCTCGATCAAGACAAGAGCCGTCTCACCAATTGCACTTTGTATCTCCTTATCCCTGGCTATGGTCGTGCGCTACTGTTGCAAAACAAGACTATTCCGCTCAACCTCAAGTCATCCGCTAATGACATCCTCGTCGAGATACTTGACACTATGGTGAACGGGACAGTCAGGTTTTTCTACAGTAGCGACAAGGAAGAGGTGCTGCTGTCGTGGAACCTTACGACTCCATTAATGGGCGCGGACGCCATTTTCGAGGACGGCGGGTACAGCTTATTCCCCACAGCGTAAGCGATCTCGTGTCTGTGACCGAAAGCAGACGCTCATTGGTCGCCACCGGTAGACCTTCATCGAATTTCTTGGTCACCAAACTACAGGTAGATATTTGTGATCTTTCCGTCTTACTTGACAGTTGATTTGCTATATCAGACTGTTGACCGTATCAGTGATTCAGATGCATCGACTCTCAGGGAGTTGCCGCTGTCGCAATTTCGGGTCGTGGAGGGTGTCCCAGGCAAGGGCGTGGTTTATGACAAAGGGAATGCAGGTATATATCTTGTCTTCTCAGAGTTCAAAACATGATTATCAGAAATGTTACCCCAGAGGTGCTTGACAATCAAAGTAGGTTTCTTGAATTTGTCTTATGTTGCTTAAAGGTTAATGGAGATACCCAGTCGTGCAGACTTTCATCCACGACTATGTTAAGCCTGGTGCAAAAAGCATTGCACTCCCGACAAATTACAGTATGCAGGACACTCAGTTCTCCATAGATATCTTTTTTGGCTTGTTGGAGGTATGTAAACATCGATATCCATGGATGTGGGTAATCATGAGAATAACGCTATACAAGCTTAAAGGAAGTCTCACGTTTGCTAACTCGGGCATACATGGTTCTGCAACCCTGTTCATCACGATTCCGGTCATTGGTCCTGTCCAACTTATCACAATTAGTGGTGATTTGAGCGGTAACGGTGTCAAAGTCACAATCAACATCGGTGTTGCTCAAGGAACAGCAAGAGTATTCACCCTGGAGAATAGTTCTGGGAAGCATGAACTATTTATTGATGTCGATATTTCGGTGGAGTTCATAGGCACGATTTCCAATGAATTTGATCTTGGAGAACTTCCGTATGTCCATTTTTTCAGGAATTTTTATACTACTAGCGCTGACTTGGCATCTATAGATTCTAAATGGGTCCTAATAAGTTGCAGCATCTGAAAAAATTGTATGTATGAGTTGTGAAGGAGTCTCGTGTAACTTGTATTTTTCATGACGATCAAGAGGTATATACTTGGCCGACCGACCGTGGGTGTGACATGTGATGGTGTATCAAGTCCAATGAAAAGTTTGTTGACACTCTTTAGTAGGCCAGCGATGGCGATGGCTGGAATGGCGAGCAGCGGCAGTGGCCTGCGACGAAGATAATAGTTTGAAGAACGCCTCGAACACATCTACTGTAGATCATCCCCGTTGCTCTGAGCCTCGGTGCCTCCCTGTTCTCTTCCTCTTCTTCGTCTTCGTCTTTGTATCCGTCTTTGTATCCGTCTTCATCTTCTTCATCGTCCTCGATGGCTTTGGCGCAGTATTTGCTTGTCGAAGCTACCCCGTTGCCTTCATCCTTCTTCACCGATCTCACCCCGCGCGCGGCCATAGTACGCGCATACACCATTTATTTCATCATATTCTTCCTCGCTACGCTCTGTGATCTGGGCCTTGAGATAACGCGCACGCGTGCACGCCCATTAACCGGTTTTCGTCCTAGCCAGTCGAAAAGGTCGTTGTCGTTGGAGTGCGGCTCGCGGATGAAGAAGTAGGCATCGGCGGTGAGGGTCGGGATATGTTTGCGATGCTCGGGCCTGGGCTCGGGCTCGGGCTCGTGGTGGGGTTGATGTGCAGGAGGCGGAGTCGGATGGAGTAAAAGAAGCTGCGAGCACAGAGCCGGATGGTACGCAGGTGGCGGCAGAGGAGGCGCAAGAGTTTGCCCGTCATCTTGTCCATCCGGTATAGGGTGGCCTCGGCACTCTACCTGCCTTCCCTATGGATGTGGTACGAGTACGTGCACACGGTACGATACGCGCGCGTGCGATCAAGAGAGACAAGAAGTCATGATATCAATGCATGTGCGGGTTCTGAATGTCAGGCTTAATCAGATAAGATTAAGATGAGAGATCACTCAACTTCAGGCCAGGCTTTTGGGATTTCGTCTGCCAAAAAGGCCACTTTTTATTGACCTTCCGCCATTGACGAAAATGAGACATTTTCTGGGGAAGTGGTAAATCCGATACAACTTACCTGCTTAGAGCTTGACATGTGATTACCGATTCTTGGGGAACACTATGCATATATGGAGATGACATGTCCGGAGCGAGGAGAGGCAATTGCCCGATGTGGACGACGATTGGGGTGAGAAGTGTGAGAGCAGTCTTACACCCCTCCCTTCTGTCTAAAAGAAGTGCAAGGGGGTACATTTGAGTAGTAGACCAGGGAGTCAAGAGAGTTTCGGGTGAGTTTTGTTTACTTCAGGTGTGTTGTGATCGCCTCTTTTGTGGTTTGGCATCAGAATCAGTGATCGCATCGGGCAGGAATTCAGGGAGGAGTCATCTGAGGAGGATGTGGCAGGTCGTTAAGCAGGGGTCTGTTCTGCGCAGGGGTGTTCAAGGGAGTCAGGGACGAGACAGGGCGGTGGTAATGGGGACTACACGGGTGGTAGTGAGCGTTCTGCAGGCGACGCGACTGGCCAGCCAGGGTGCATCGACAAGGGGAAGGGGTCGCGAAGTAAGATAAGGATAGCGAGAAAGCGAGTCAAAAGTTTGGATCTTTCATGGTGCGGGGGCATGTTCAGTGAGGGGGGTCGGTGTTGGGAACCCACACCCAGACAAGGCATTAATCACCCATAATCACACTTGAGATAAGAAAAGGGCATTCGATTATTCATAGCCGTAGGCATTATAAAACAGTAAATACGGAATGAAAACTCTAAAAGTTTCCTATTGACTCACCGATGTCGGCCCAACGCCGAGAATTCATTGATGCTCGCAGGTTTCTGAGAAGGCTGTTCTCCATTGGAACTGTTGACGGTGCTGTCTCCATTCGCGATTGTTGTTGCTCCGACGTGTATGAACGAGACAGTGGTGGTTTCGAGAGCTTGGAAGTGTAGCAGGTGAACCAGGACAACACCGGCAACCATGCCGTTTATATCTTCGGTGACCGAGTACTCCGGTGCCAAGCAGTCACTAGACTCGAGCACCCCCGCGCCATACCCGCCGCTGCTAATGGTAATGCCAATTTTGGGCTATTGAGCGCAGAGAGGTTGTATCCGATGGCCGAGCCGTCGCTGATCCAGGTTTTCCAAGTTGGCAATGACAGTGGTAAGACGGGAGTTGACATAGTTCTCCTCGGGGGGGTGCAAGGGTTGGTTCACTGGCATGAAGACGCACAAGAGGGGATCGGTAGCGTGGTTGGGACGCGGCTGGTTAACCAGTGGCGCGTAGCTGTGATGGACCCGTTTATGGGGTGAAAGACAGTGAAAGACAAGAAGAAAAACGAACAAGTCAAACCCATGGCTGAAGGGTACTCCGACACGGCATTCCGCTCCGATCTGAATTCGGGGCAGTACAACAACGTGTTGCACTGGATCATGACTTCGCTGAGCGCTGAGTCTGAGGTCACACTTTATCACGACTTCTAGCTAGGCTAGGATGAAGTTCATGACCCATGATTTTGATAATAGATAGGATAAAGATCATGATGGGGTATGAGTTAACGTTCTGTCGCGCGTGAAAGAACAGCTCGTGGTGAGGGGACGATGGCTCGTGGGCTATGAGCGCCAGAAAGGATTAGCCTCCTTTAGTAGGCGTTCAATTCATTTGCACTACTAGCTTGCTTACATCATCCGTAGGTGCCACACGCCACGCCCTTTACCCTCATTTGCTGATGACTTATTTGGGTATGAGCGCTCGAAATAAAAGGACCATGCTCTGCCACGAGTGACTTTCAAACATCTCTCGCATTCGCACCTAACTCGAAAAGTGACTACCTTCGACTGACTCGAGACACTGACATACATACACTTGATGGTTGTCATGCATTATTGTAGATTGTTTGGCTTACTTGTAAGTTCTCCCCATCCGGAAACTCAAAGGCTTTCTTGAACGTGATGACTTTGGCATGCTCCGGAGTAGCTATGCCTTATAGTATGGGAGTCGACTGCACTGGCCAAAATCCCCGGTCATGCCACCTTCAACACCACCTTCAATTCTGGTATGCCTGACTTTTTGCCCCCGTCGTTGACTCACGGTCATCTTAGCCCTCGGCGAGTGGCTTACCGATAACAACTGGATCGAAAATATGGGTCACACAATTACTCCGTCACCTCCATCCCCACCGCCGTGTCCGCGGCTTCCAAAGTTAACACCAACGACGATAGGACTCTGATTAAGTTTCACTCTGGCGTTAGAAAACTTGAGGTCAGCTAGCCAATTTTCCATCATTTCCAGGTCTAATATACCTGCAGGTAGAAACCACCCTCGATCAAGACAAGAACCGTCTCACCAATTGCGCTTTGTATCTCCTTATCCCTGGCTATGGTCGTGCGCTACTGTTGCAAAACAAGACTATTCCGCTCAACCTCAAGTCATTCGCTAATGATATCTTCGTCGAGATACCTGACACTATGGTGAACGGGAAAATCAAGTTTTTCCACAGTAACGACAAGGAAGAGGTGCTGCTGTCGTGGAACCTTACGACTCCATTAATGGGCGCGGACGCCATTTTCGAGGACGGCGGGTACAGCTTATTTCCCACAGCGTAAGCGGTCTCGTGTCTGTGACTGAAAGTAGACGTTCATTGGTTGCCACCGCTAGACCTTCATCGAATTTCTTGGTCACCAAACTACAGGTAGATATTTGTGATCTTTCCGTCCTACTTGACAGTTGATTCGCTATATCAGGTTGTTGACCGTATCAGTGATTCAGATGAGTCGATTCTCAGGGAGTTGCCGCTGTCGCAATTTCGGGTCGTGGAGGGTGTCTCTGGCAAGGGCGTGGTTTATGACAAAACGACTGCAGAGGTGCTTGACAATCAAAGTAGGTTTCTTGAATTTGCCTTGGCTTGTTCAAAGGTTAATGGAGATACCCAGTCGCGCAGACTTTCATCCACGACCATGTTAAGCCTGGTGCAAAAGCCATTACACTTCCGACAAACCACAGTATACTGTCCAGTGAGCAAGAAATAAATTCCGTCGTTCTGGGCGGGTTCGAGGTATGTAAACATCGATATCTATGGATGTGGGTGATCATGAGAATAACGCCATACAAGCTTAAAGGAAGTATCACGGTTGTTGACTCGGACATAAGGGCTTCTAGCAGGCCTTTACATCGCGGTTCCGGTTGTTGGTCCTGTCCAACTTCTCACGCTTAGTGGTAGTTTGACCGGTGACGGTGTCGAAAGCACAGTCAACATCCTCCTTGTTGCACAAGGAACAGCAGGTTTATTCGTCAAGGAGAATAGTTCTGGGACGCATGACCTGTATCTTGGACTCGCGCTTTCGGTCATCTTCCTAGGCAGTGTTACCAAAGATGCAATTGGTCTTGGAAAACTTCCGTATGTCCATTTTTTCGGGAATCTTTATACTAGTAGCGCTGACTTGGAATTTCTAGATTCTAAATGGGTCCTGATAAGGTGCAGCGTCTGAAAAAAATGTATGAGTTGTAACGGAGTGGCGAAATCCGGAGTACCACGCCCTGTGCATGGCCTGGAACACGGACGCATCCCCGAGGCATACCCTGTATGGCCTTAAAGTATAATTTTCGGGGCCCCGTAGGCTTCGTGCCCACTGTTCCACATGTGTTCTCTTGTTCTATTCTTTCTCCCCGACTTCCATCTTTTGATATGTTTCTCGGTACGATACTATCTCTTCATCCGTGTCATTCAGCCTTGTCAACGTTCCTCGATCTATAGCAAACGCAACTGCGGTAAAGTCTATACATAAAGGCCAAAACTTGTAGGACAATAGCTTGTAAGTAGTAAGTTTTGCAAAGACACAGTCACCTTTGCTCCTGCACTATTGCTCCCGTAAATTTTGCTCCCACGACTGTATAGTGCTCGACGATCTCCTTTTCCTCGCCCGCACCTTGTCGCAGGGCGCGTGAGGCGTTGACGCAGAAAGACAAGCCTAGGCGCCGTCAACCTCAGTTACTTCCTGCCGCTGTTATCAACGTGTTAACACCACACGCCATGTGATCATGGAACAACAGCACTCACATCGCCGGCACGAGCTCAGGAACGGGCTGCAGGTGCACAGATGTACGCTGCTCGAGTTTGGTACAGTTGTCCTTTCTCACACAGACCCATCACTCAATCGACTTCCTCCGCTCTCGGTGCTTTTTCTCCCGCTTCATTCTACACCCTCTCTCTCTCACCATTCGCACAGGCTAAACGCTCCATGCTTCTTTTGTGTGTCGCATTGACATTCGCTTACCAAGCTGTGTCGACATTATATCCATGGACACTACCTGCTCTTTCTGTGGTGCCCTCCATTGGATGGCGGAAAGAGTGTCAAAAACCTCTTTGGTGCATCCATTGTTCTCTGCGTGCTGCCAGAGAGGTTCAGTCAGTCAGCCCCTTCTACCCGACCAACTCATTCATGTATTGGAAATGCATCCACACTGATGAAGTAAAACACAACCGACTACCTTATGGTGTTGTCGGATTTTTGGCGCTCGCAGTCCTGGTGCGGAGCACTGCACGGGTCGCCGCTAGTAAGAGACTGAAGTGATCGCCTGTTAACGACTAGGAGCGACTTATTATTTATTCTACATTCCAAAACCGATTGAAAGATTCTCAGGTTTGCAGGCACATGGGAGTAGAGCAGGGAGCGCTGCTGTCAAAGAGTGGAATACTATCGGAATGAGAAGCGAGCGGAACTCTAAATCCGAGATTATCATCTTTTCCTCTTCCCTCTTCCTCTCTATTATCTTCCTCTCTATTATACACCGAAACGGTCAGACAAGTGGGCATTTCAATTGGCTAGACAAGTGAGCGTTCTGATCGGCAATTCGGTGCCGTCATGAAGGTCGGGGCCGTGCACGACGCTCCACACCAGCCTCGCTACTGTATCTTTGGGGCCGAGCACCATGCTCCACACCATGCTCCACAACATTCATTTTCTCCTGCTATTTTACAGACTTCCAGCGGTTTCGATTCTGGGGAGAATGACGCCCTGTGCGTTCGCGTCGGTGTATCTCACGTGCTCTCTTTTCTTGCTTGCTCTTAAAACATGTCCGACTACCTTATGGCGAAAGCCCACTAGCTAGCTGAGGGGGTGCGCAGCACCCAGCCCCTAGTTAACTTCACATGGACAGATGTCAATGTCAACGGTATGATGCCGCTGGCAGCCACTAACTTAATCCTAGCATATTTCAGCACCCTCTACCGTAATGAAATCATCACCTGAGCAGAGTCAATACCTTCACATTCGACCCTGGTACGATCATATGATGCCAGCCACTAAGTGTAGTTGCCCGCAAATCCCACGTTTTCATGTTTTCTAGCGTAATGAAATCGTCACCTGTTGTTTAGTGTTTAATTGCAAATGCAGCGCCAATTGTCCTGCATCAGTAAACTTGCACAAAAGGGTATTGGTGTTGTCCGTTTGGGGTCCCACGTGACTTCAACGTGGGCGAGGTCGTCAATACAGGGTACACCTCCTCAGGATAGGCACCATCGCCACATCCTGGCGCGGCACGAGTGATGTGCGCGAAAAGGAGAGTGAAGATAAATGTAGTGAAGTAGGTCATTGTAACGGCGCAAAGGCGCAGAAGATCTCTGGCGCTGGGTTGGGAACAATGAGGACCCTAGAAAAGGCACACAGTTCAATTACCCCTCTTCTTCAAGTTATACCCACGGTTAAACCGGTGTTTACTTGTTTGTGCCTCAAAACTCGCCAAGATAAGCCTTAGTAGGCCAAGTCCTGCCGCCTGCCAGTGCCAGACAACTGCAAATGCCACTGACACCACGGAGTATATTCACTGAATGAGGGAAACGTGGAAACGTGAGATTTGCGGCCAACTACGCTACGTAAGCTGGCTCAACACGAGGGAATTTGATGAGGCACGATCAAGTATGACCAAATATGTCAAAATATTGGACGTAATCAGGTGACAGATCAGGACCAAGCAAAAAGTACAGTACCGAAAGAAAGTGCAACTTTGAAGAAGCAACAGTTCACGCAACTTGCACCCAAAAAGAACCCAGCATTATGTCATGTCGCAACGGACATCCCGTCACTCCCCGTCACACTAGTGACCTCCAAGAACCCCGAAGTGTAAGTCCTGGGCGTAACTTAGACCCGATTGCCGTATAGGGCCTAATATATACTAAGCTCCTTTCGGATATTATCAAAGGTAGAACGTGGAAAGCCAAAAGAAGTCATAAAAGTTCCAAACTTGTTGCTCACATCAGTATGCCTTATTTACTTGCCAAGTCAAAAACATTTTGCACAATTAATGTACTGATGTGGCCCTTCGATGAATTTTATGATCGTACTTGGGCATTTGGGTATGCCTCATACAGCCTTGAGGTGTGCTCCCCCTCTGCTCGAAATAAAAGGGCCACGCTCTGCCACGAGTGACCTTCAAACATCTCTCGCATTCACACCTATCTCGAAAAGCGACTACGCGACTACTGTCGCGGCTGACTTGAGTCACTCGCCACCCACCCTGCCCGTCTTTGCCCGGTGTGTGTAAGCAGATCCGGGCGGTCCTAACGCGTTGCCAGTCGTTGCCTTTGTGGATGCCTCACCTGAGTCACCTCCGAGTCCAACAATACGCACATACACCATCAACTTCATCATATTCTTCCTCTCTACGCGACGCTCTGTCATCTGCGCCTTGAGGTTGCGTGAACGCGTACACGCCCATTGACAGGCTTTCGTCCTAGCCGTCGAAAAGGTGGTTATCGTTGGAATGCGGCTCGCAGATGAAGTTGGCATCGACGGTGAGGGTCGGGATATGTGTGCGACGCTCTGGCTTGGGGTGGGGTTGATGTGCAGGAAGCGGGGAACTTCCACCGTTTCTGATGAGAAGAGACAGACCCCAAGAAAATTCGGATTCAGGGGAACACTTGAATAATCAAGATCTTCTGACTAGCAGCCAGTGCCGATCTCCGCCATTGTTGTCAGCCATGCTGCGACGCTAATATTTGGCAGATGTCACCACCATCAAAGTTTAGAAGCGGTCAGCCTGAGAGGAAGTTACCACATTGATCAAATCACGGCAAGTAGTTTGAAAAAGGAAGAAGAATGACTCGTAGGTCATGAGAGACAAATTACAACAGATACCTCTTTGAAAACCCACAAGACCCACGCAATTGGGCCAGCGATTTCAGTCACAAGTGATGTGTAAGCTTCGCTGGTTGTTCGCCATGCTACAGTATATGAGGCAGCAGGTCCATGGTTCTCACGAGTCACGAAAACAGTTATATCGTTGAATGGGGGCGAGGCCTCGCCCTGCTTGTGGTTGGCACCACATCTAGAACAACTAAGATCCGTTAGTTCCCACATATTGTGTTCCTAATGGCCAATGAAGACCGACATCTTGATAAACCACGGGACGTGCATAAGCGGCGTACGGGGTTGATTGACTCCGGTTGAGATGGGGCGCAAACTGGATGAGGAGGGCAGGGTCGCCGGTAGGCAGTGTTCCCTGCGCTGTTCTGGTTTAATTGACAGCGATTTGTGCCAGCGACGTGTCTGGACAGGTCGGGTGCCTCTCTCAATATAGCCCGTTGAGGACTAGTCTGGTCCGGGAATTCGATGGTAGCTATTCAATTGTACAGTCGTTAGTTTGCGCCGTAGGTCGACAGCTTCCATCTAATGTAATGTATGCTATAGACGCGTGTCGCCAATTGGGCTAAGTCGTCCTTGTTGAGGCACGAGGCACGTTCTGGTTCTGGCTCGCTGCTTAAGCGCTTAAGACCGGTCGACAGGGAGTTGGTGTGGCAAGTATTGCAACCACTACCACTGGATCCCGGATCTGCTGTGTAAGTTACGCGAGCCTGTCCACGTGACATAAATAGGGGCGATTTTTGGTTTGCAGAGATACGCGAGCGATAAGAGCGGAATACTGTCGGAAGAACGGGCTGTATGTATGATAGCGTTCAGTCGATGTACGTATAAGAGACCTGTACCTGTATCATAGCGCTATAGTGTATGTAATAGAATAAGTATCTTCTTCTACTTCATTATTTAAGACGAATATGACAAACCGTCCACGTCCAAATCAGGGGAAAAAAAATCCAAATCGGTCGACGATCTGTGCAAGACAAGTCGGAGATCTCCGAATATTTGCTCAATTCTTTGTGAGGCTCCACATTTGGCATGTATCCTTCATAATTCGTTCATCCTTCGTATTTGTTCATCCTTCGTAATTTGTTCATCAGTTGATCTGCCTCATGGGCCTGCCCTCTTTGATATGGGTTTTGGTTTGCGCCTCGCTTTCCTCATTTCCTTCCTTTTCGTGTTGTCGTCTTTGCCGCCAATTCTACATTGGTGTTAAACGCTCCTGTGCATCTTGCTCTGCTGCTTTGACACCTGCACGATGGCACGGCACTCATATCGTTAGAGACTAATCTTCCTTCTCCGCATCCGATGTATAAGAGACTGAAGTGATCGCTTGTAAACGAGCGACTTAAATGCACTAACGAGCGTGCTATGGCCATTTGTCTGTGATATGATCACAGAACCAAAACCGATCGCTACATTTGCGCGTGTCTCAACACGGAATGCTGTTGGAAGAGCGGGATACTGTCGCGGACCTCTAAATCCGAGATTATCATTAACTCCACATGGACAGATGTCAACGCTGGTATGACCCCAACTACGCTTTACCGTAATGAAATCATCACCTGATATCTAGTATTCAATTGCAAAGGAAGCGCAAAGTCGCCAACGTTCCTGGTCCTCTGAATTTTACGATCGTATTTGGGTATCCCTCAAGGTGTCCCCGTCTGCTCGAAATAAAAGGGCCACGCTCTGCCACGAGTGACTTTCAAACACCCCTCGCATTCACACCTATCTTGATATTGAATCGAAAATCAACTAGTGACCAAAATGAGCTCCCTCGATATTGGTATGCCTGACTTTTTGCCCCCGTAGTTAACTTACGACGATCTTAGTCCTCGACAAGTGGCTCACCGATAACAACTGGATCGGCAAATATGGGTCGCATGGGTACCCCGTCATCACCATCCCCACCGCTGTGTCCGCAGCTTCCAATGTTAACACCAACGATGACAATACTCTAATCAAGTATCACTCTGGCGTTTGGAAATATGAGGTCAATTATAGCCAATTTTCCATCGCTTTCAAGTCTAAGACACCTGCAGGTAGAAACCACCTACGATCGAGACAAGGACCGTCTCACCAATTGCACTCTGTATATCCTTATCCCCGGCTATGGTCGTGCGCCACTGTTGTACAGGAAGACTATTCCGCTCAAGCCCAAGTCATCCGCCGATTATATCATCGTCGAGATACCTGACACTATGGTGAAAGGGAAGATCAAGTATTTCTACAGTAAAGACAAGGAAGAGGTGCTGCTGTCGTGGCACCTTACAACTCCATACACGGGTGCGGACGCCAGCGTGGAAGAGGAGGGGTACAGTTTATTCCCCACAAAGTAAGCTATCTCGTGTCTGTGACCGAAAACGGACGTTCATTGGTGGCCACTGCTAGACCTAAATCGCATTTCTTGGCCGACAAACTACAGGTAGATATTTGTGATCATTTCGTCCTACTTGACAGTTGATTCGCTATATCAGGCTGTTGAACCTGTCGATGATTCAGATGCATCGACTCTCAGGGAGTTGCCGCTGTCGCAATTTCAGGTCGTGGAGGGTGTCTCTGGCAAGGGCGTGATTTATGACAAAGCGAGTGAAGGTATATTTCTTTTCTTCTCTTCGTTCAAACTTGATTATCAAATTTGTTACCCTAGAGGAGGTTGAAAATCAAAGTAGGTTTCTTGAATTCATCTTGAGTTGCTTAGAGGTTAATAGAGATGGCCAGTCGTCAAGGCTTTCATCCACGATCATGTTAAGCCCGGTGCACAAAGCGTTGTACTCCCGAAACATTTCAGTGTACTGTCCAAGGAGTACAGCTTTGATCTCCACTTTCTGAGCGTGTTGGAGGTATGTAAACATCGATATCTGTGGATGTGGCTAATCATGAGCATAATGCTATACAAGCTTATAGGAAGTATCGTGATTGCTAACCTAACTGTTTCCGTAACCCTTTACGTCAGGGTTCCGATCGCTGGTCGTGTCCAACTTGCCACGATTCGTGGTAGTTTGAAGGGTGCTGGTATCACTTCCAAAATCGACGTCAAAATTGCAAAAGGAAGTGCAACTTTATACGTCAAGCAGAATGGTTCTGGGACGCATGATCTGTATATTAAGGTCGACCTGAAGGTCAAGTTCATAGGCCATGTTGGCGGGGGTGATTACAAGCTTGTGACACTTCCGTAAGTCTATTTTCTCGGAGATTTTTATACTAGTAGTGCTGACTTTGGCATCTCTAGATTCTAAATGGATCCTGATAAGTTGCAGCATCTGAAAGAAATATATGGGTTGTGACGGGGTCTCGTGTACTTGTATTTTTCATGACGATCGAGAAGTATATACTTGGCTGACCAACCATGGGTGTGATGTGTGATGGTGTACCAAGCCCAATGAAAGGTTTGTTGACATTTTGTGGTATACCGACCAGCGATGGCGATGGCGGGAATGACGAGTAGGGGCAGTGGCTTGCGACGAAGCGGAGAATGGGCGATGAAGGTAATGGCTTGAAGAGCGCCTCGAACACATCTAGATCATCCCCATTGCTTTGAGCCTTGGTGCTCACCCTCCTCTCCTCTTCATCCTCTTCGTCTTCGTTCACTTCTTCATCGTCCTCGATGGCTTGGGCGCAGTATTTGGCGCAGTATTTGTTCGTCGCAACTACCCCGTTGCTGTCCTTCTTCACCAATCCCACACGCAGCCATACGCGCGTACACCATCTGCTTCATCATATTCTTCCTCGCTACGCGACGCTCTGTCATCTGCGCCTTGAGATGGTGCACACGCATACACGCCCATTGACGGGCTTTCGTCCTAGCCGTCGAAAAGGTGGTTATCGTTGGAATGCGGCTCGCGGATGAAGAAGTAGGCATCGGCGGTGAGGGTCGGGATATGTGTGCGATGCTCGGGCTCGGGGTGGGTTGATGCGCAAGAGTCGGACGGATTAGAAGTGGCTGCTTGCACGGAGTCAGATGGTACGCAGGTGGCGACAGAGGAGGCGGAAGAGTGTGCCCATCATCTTGTCCATCCGGAATAAGGTCGGTGGCCCCGGCACCCCTCAGTAGTGTGGGGGGCCGGTTGTGACCGAAGGCAGGGTGACAGAGGCACTACATTGCAGACGCCTCTTCTTGTCGAGTCCCTGTCCTTGCTCACGGATCCTGGCCGTGGGAATCTCACATCATGGTTGGTAGCGGTTCAAGGAGTCCCCGATCGATCTTATTACGGAATGCTGTCGGAAGAGCGGAATGCTGTCGGCGGCGCGCGGACCTCTAGATCCGAGATTATCATTAACTTCACATGGACAGATGTCGACGCTTATATGATGCCACTGGCAGCCGCTAATCCTAGCGTGTTTCAGCACGCTTTACTAGGTAATGAAATCGTCACCTGATGTCTAGTGTTTAATTCCCAAGGAAGCACCAATCGTTTAACCTTCCTGGTCCTTTGAATTTTATAACTGTATTTGGGTATGCCAGTGCTTCAAGGTGTGTTACCCGTCTCCTCGAAATAAAAGGGCCACGCCGCCACGCTCTGCCACGAGTGACCTTCAAACATCCCTCGCATTCACACCTATCTTGATATTGAATCGAAAATCAACTACTGGCCAAAATGAGCTCCCTCGATATTGGTATGCCTGACTTTTGCCCACGTCGTTAACTCACGAAGATCTTAGCCCTCGACAAGTGGCTCACCGATAACAACTGGATCGGCAAATATGGGTCGCACGGGTACCCCGTCATCACCGTCCCCACCGCTGTGTCCGCAGCTTCCAATGTTAACACCAATGATGACAATACTCTAATCAAATATCACTCTGGCGTTTGGAATTATGAGGTCAATTATAGCCAATTTTCCATCGCTTTCAAGTCTAAGACACCTGCAGGTAGAAACCACCTACGATCGAGTCAAGGACCGTCTCACCGATTGCACTCTGTATATCCTTATCCCCGGCTATGGTCGTGCGCCTCTGTTGTACAGGAAGACTATTCCGCTCAAGCCCAAGTCATCCGCCGATTATATCATCGTCGAGATACCTGACACTATGGTGAAAGGGAAAGTCAAGTATTTCTACAGTAAAGACAAGGAAGAGGTGCTGCTGTCGTGGCACCTTACAACTCCATACACGGGTGCGGACGCCAGCGTGGAAGAGGAGGGGTACAGCTTATTCCCCACGAAGTAAGCTATCTCGTGTCTGTGACCCAAAACAGACGTTCATTGGTGGCCACTGCTAGACCTAAATCGCATTTCTTGGCCGACAAACTACAGGTAGATATTTGTGATCATTTCGTCCTACTTGACAGTTGATTCGCTATATCAGGCTGTTGAACCTGTCGATGATTCAGATGCATCGGCTCTCAGGGAGTTGCCGCTGTCGGAATTCCAGGTCGTGGAGGGTGTCTCTGGCAAGGGCGTGATTTATGACAAAGCGAGTGAAGGTATATTTCTTCTCTTCTCTTCGTTCAAACTTGATTATCAAATTTGTTACCCCAGAGGAGCTTGACAATCAAAGTAGGATTGTTGAATTCGTCTTGGGTTGCTTAGTGGTTAATAGAGATGGCCAGTCGCCAAGGCTTTCATCCACGACCATATTAAGCCCGGTGCACAAAGCGTTGTACTCCCGAAGCATTTCAGTGTACTGTCCAAGGAGTACAGCTTTGATCTCCACTTTATGAACGTGTTGGAGGTATGTAAACATCGATATCTGTGGTCCTGTGGATGTGGCTGATCATGAGGATAACGCTATACAAGCTTAGAGGAAGCATCGTGATTGCTGACCTAAGTGTTTCCGTGACCTTTTTCGTCATGATTCCGATCGTCGGTCGTGTCCAACTTGCCACGGTTCGTGGTAGTTTGAAGGGTGCTGGTGTCACAACCAACATCGACGTCATTCTTGCAAAAGGAACTGCAACTTTATACGTCAAGGAGAATGGTTCTGGGACGCATGATCTGTATATTAAGATCGACCTGAGGATCAAGTTCATAGGCAATATTAAGACGGGGGAATACAAGCTTGTGACACTTCCGTAAGTCTATTTTCTCGGAAATTTTTATACTAGTAGTGCTGACTTGGCATCTCTAGATTCTAAATGGATCCTGATAAGTTGTGGCATCTGAATGAAATATATGGGTTGTGACGGAGTCTTGTGTACTTCATTTGATCAGCCTACGAGATTATGGTGAAGAGAGCAAACAAGTATTGGCGAATCTCAGTGCTACATGATCAACTTGTTAACAGGAGCACATCCTGAAATTTTCAATGGAGAGTGAGCAGGTAATGGAAAGGCTGAGATCATGAGAGGCAGGATGGATGAAGAGCACGGGTCGGAGGGCATCTGTACAGGGCTGGTTGAGATGCCAGGGCCGAAAGGGACGTCAAGTGACAGATGGATACACAGAGAAAATCCAAAGTCACAGTAAAAGGGCAAAATTCAGCGTCCTAAGAAATGGCCAATACGTCCTCAACGCCTAGCGCCATCGGTCTCAAGCTTTTATTGCTTGGGCATGGGGTTGTTGACGGCCACCTGCACGGTCGTTTAATGTTAGCATGTATATGGCAGTGCTAGTGCTAGTAGTGGGCGAGCAGGTACAACTAGTTGGGAGTGATTGACCCCAACAAAAATGTAGAAGGCCGTCGGAAGGGTTGTCAGGATAAACGAAGTGCGAGAGGTTTAACCTTTTTAATCAAGAGCTGGTGTCGCATTCTAGCGTTATGCATACTAGCGGCTGGCAGGGTGATTAAGTATTTGGGGTAGCCTTGGGAATCGTTCAAACATGGGTGTTGAGAATGGAATTGTACAGTGGCCGGTTTTAGCGTATTCTGGCTTGTTAGGGTTAGGGTTACCGATGTGTGATCTGAGCGAGCGGACTCAAGCATGACACGCCCACATGCCTTTTCACTTGCGTTAACATCCTGCCTCATCGAGTCGCGACTCCGGCCTTACACGGCCCCGGGCCTTATCGTGAGTCCAGATAGGTCCAGATGATACCAATACCATCAATTTGTGCCTTGAGCCTTTGTTCTCCCTCCCCCCCTCACTCCATTCCTCCAACTGAAAATACGTTACGGTGAAAAAGCCATTTTCCTCATGTCGTCAACTGGACAAGTAACATTCCCCACTGAAAACGTCAAATTAATCATCGATGCCTTGGCCGACTACGCACGAGAAACTGGAAAAGACATCTCTGAGAATCCCTTCACTATCAATCTCGAACAGTCAAAATCTTCTGACGATATCCTCCAATTACTTGAAGAACGAGAGAAGGCGTTTAAAGAATATCGCACGGGCAATCGGAGACTGATAGACTGCCTCAACCCAGCTGTGAAGGTCCTTCACAGATTCTCGGGTATCCTTGGCCAGGCGGCCAGTCTAGTAAGCCAGCTGTGCCATCCAGTGAATCTTTTAACATGACCTCTTCAGGTTCCCTTCCCACCAACAAGCATTTTGTTTGCTGGGATCGATACTCTCCTCAGCGTACGTCCCCTTAATATTCCTTTCAATACGCTCCCTATGGTGTATGAGTATGTTAGGCCGCCAGTGAGATTTCATCGAGCTATGATGCTCTTTTGGATCTCTTCGAGCATTTGGGAAGTTTCACCAAGCGTCTGGACATTTACACGAAGATCGATCTCACTCCGATAATGAGGGATATTATCGTGAAGATAATGTTAGAGTTACTCTCGGTGCTCGCCCTGGCGACCAAGCGAATTAATCAGAAGCGGTTCAGTAAGTGCACTGTCACGTTTTCATTATTTGTGGCTCAATGTGCCACAGAGAAGTTTGCGAAGAAACTGTTAGGCGAAAGCGAGATAGAGGTAATACTCCAAAGATTGGATCGACTGACCCAGGAGGAGGCTCGGATAGGTGTTGCAGAGACATTGGGCGTGGTCCATGGTCTCGTGGGAAATGTAAAGGAAATCATGGAAGGTACGCAATGCTTGGATTACTACTGTTCATACATATTATTCTGAGGCTTCTCCTGTCAGATCGTGAGGCATCAATGAATAGTATTCGGCAGGATTTGGGTATGTGTTTCCGAATTGCGCAAGGCAGGTATCACCCGTGCTGACTTGGGATGGAAGGTGTCCTTCACCAATTGTCAATGGAAATAAACAAGATGAATCGTTCGTTGTTTTCCCCACTCCTTTCGATGTAGAGACCGACGGTATTGTGCAGGTGACAAGCTACAGACGGACATCCAACACTGGTTGTCTCCCCCTAACCCATCGACGAACCACAACTCTACTTCGGAAGCCCGATACGGTGGAACTGCAGCATGGTTCTTCAAGAGCGAGGCCTTAAAGGAATGGAGAGCGAGGGGGTCACTCTTGTGGATCCACGGTAAACGTATGTTATACGAATCACTAACTACTAGTGCATCGTGCATTTATAACTTGTTGATTTTAAAGCGGGCGCAGGGAAGAGCACGCTCTTGTATGTGATGTCTTCATGTGTTTGTTCTGAGTTATTCAAATCACCTACCAGATCCGCGATCATTGACAACATTAAAGCCAAGCACGCAATCGGATTGGCCGACATCGCTTACTATTACTTTGATTTTCGGGATTCCAAGAAGCAAGACTGCTATGGCCTACTCTCTTCCCTCATCTTGCAGCTCTCTGTCCAATCCGACTCCCGCTCCAAGATCCTATCCAAGCTATATTCGGACAATGGCCCTGTACTAACACCAACACTTATCGCCCTCAATACATGTATGAAGGAGATGCTGAGTCTATCGGGGCAAGGTCCGATTTATATTATTGTGGACGGTGTCGATGAATGCCCAAATTCGTCGGGGACGCGGTTCGCTCGCAGCAAGGTCCTGGAGCTAATCAGGGAACTTGTTGACTTGGAACTCCCGAACGTGCATCTATGTGTGGCTAGCAGGCCGGAGATAGATATCCAAAAGGTGTTCGAGTCATTGAAATCTCTCCAGATCTCTCTTCACGACGAGACTGGGCAGGAGGCCGATATAAATGCGTACATCAAGTCTCGTATCAATTCAAAG
The DNA here is from genome assembly GCA_003316425.1 of Russula lepida. Taxonomy (NCBI): domain Eukaryota; kingdom Fungi; phylum Basidiomycota; class Agaricomycetes; order Russulales; family Russulaceae; genus Russula; species Russula lepida. The sequence continues at coordinate 20,279 of QFEZ01003495.1, forward strand.
AATGTACTGGATTGGACTGAGGAGGACGAGAATCTGGTGATTAACACGATCTCCCGAAAGGCGAACGGCATGTAAGCTCAGATTGTTATGTATCTCACATGAGATACTCACGTCATAATATAGGTTCAAATGGGTCGCCTGTCAGGTGGACAATGTGCTTGACTGCTATTCGGACGATATTCAGGATGTGCTAGACGATCTTCCAGAGGATCTGGATGAGACATACGAGCGAACGTTGCGGAGCATCGATAACAAGAAGCGTAAATATGCGGAACGGCTGTTCCAGTGTCTCTTGGTGTCTATTCGCCCACTTCGCGTTGAGGAGCTCGCAGCGATTTTGCTAGGCCGATTCGATGCAATAGCACCCACAAAGAATGACTCTCGGCCATTGGATGCGAAGGGATTGGTGTTATCTTCATGCGCCAGTCTGATCTTCATCACCAATCAGGGAGGCAGCCAAGTGGTGCAATTCGCCCACTTCTCTGTCAAGGAGTTCTTGATGTCAGGCCGACTCGCACAGGCCGAAGAACGTCTTTCATTCTATCATGTCCTTCCTGAACATGCACATACCTTCCTTGCACGCACTTGCCTCAGTGTCCTCCTCCAACTCGATGACAAGGTTGACAGAGATACCATTGGGTGCTTTCCCCTTGCGCGGTATGCAGCCCAACACTGGGTCGAACATGCTCAACATAGCAATGTATCATCGCACGTTCAAGAGGACATGGAGAGTCTCTTTGATCCAGGAAAGTCGCATTTCGCGGTGTGGGTCTGGCTATATGACATCGACCGTCATTGGACAAAGCCCATGCACACCGCACATCCGATGCGGCCTGAGGCTGGCCCACTCTATTATACCTCTCTGTGCGGTTTCCATGGTCTCGTGGAGCACCTGATCATTGCACATTCACCGGGCATCAATTGCAAGGGCGGTTCTCACACGACTCCTTTACATGCCGCGTCAGCCAAGGGACATTTAGAAGTGGTATCACTGCTTCTCAAGCGCCATGCGAATCCTAACTCACGGGACTGGGTGGACGGGGTGCCGCTTCACAGAGCATCACAGAGTGGACAGTTGTTCAAGGCGGAAGAATCCCTCGAAATTGCGCGATTGCTCGTGAATTATGGAGCAGACGTGGATATCACCAACAATGAGGGCTGGACTCCACTACATGCGGCAGCAGCATGTGGGTGTCGGGAAATTGCAGAACTGTTACTTGAATCAGGCGCAACTCTCGACGTTCGAGATATAAATCAAGACACACCGTTGCACGTGGCTTGTGCTAATGGGAAACTTGACCTTTCACGCTTCCTTATCGAACGTGGCTCAGACATCAATTTACGGGGTCAATATAACTATATTCCATTACACTCAGCATCACAATCCGGACACGTCGACATTACACGGTTGTTACTAGACTCTGGATCTGATGTGAATGCACGCGAAGAAGAAGGCTATACCCCCCTCCATTTTACGTCGCTATCTGGATACCTTGACCTCGCGCGGCTCTTGATAGACCGCAACGCTGATGTGAACGTACGCGTAACAGAAAACTGGACCCCCCTCCTTGCTGCGTCACGAAATGGATACCCTGACCTCGCACGGCTCTTCATAGACCACAACGCTGATGTGAACGCAAGCGATGAAGAAGGCTGGACCCCCCTGCATTTGTGCATCACAATATGGACACTCTGACCTTGCACGGCTCTTCATAGACCGCAACGTTGATGTGAACGCACGCGACGTAGACGGCTTTACCCCACTGCATCTCACATCATTCGGTGGGCACCTCGACATCGCAAAGTTGCTCATTAACCATGGTGCAGATGTAGATAGCCAGAATAACAAGCAGGAGACTCCTTTGGGCATTGCATCTATTTGCGGGCACCTCGAGATAGTACACTACTTGATCGAGAGTGGTGTGACCGTGTCTTCCCAGGATGAGGATGGCTGGACCCCGTACCACTGGGCGTCCATCTCTGGTCATCTCCCAGTCGTACAGTTCTTGCTGGAGTGTGGCATCGAGATCGACATTCGGAACGGAGATGAGCAGACCTCATTGTTTCTGGCATCTTCGAGCGGGAAGGTCGACGTCGTACGCTTCCTGATCGAGCGAGGTGCAGATATCAACATTAGTGACAAGTCCGGCTATAATTCAGCACACATCGCGTCAGAACATGGATTTCGCGAGGTCGTACAACTGTTGGTCGACAGTGGCACTCCCGTTGACATTTGGGACACGACACAAAGGACGCCTTTGGCCGTGGCATCGATTCATGGGAGAGTCGAAGTCGGACGCTTCCTCATTGAGCGAGGAGCCGACATCAATGCGCGGGACAACAAGAAAATGGCTCCACTACACTTTGCATCAGAGCATGGACACCTTGACATGGCACGACTGTTGCTAGACCATGGGGTCGATGCGAGCATCCAACGCGATGACCTCTGGAGCCCGTTACATATAGCATCCGCCAACGGCCACCTCAATATTGTCGAGTTTTTAGTCCAGCATCTTGATCGAGCACGGAGCGAATCTGCATACTGCGAATAACAATGGCCTCACTCCTTTGCACGCCGCATCGCAAAGTGGTCACATCGGAGTTGTAAAGCTGTTGCTTCGGCGAGGAGCTGATGTCGATGCGGTCAACAAAGCCAATGAGACTGCAGCAGAACTGGCATTGAGGAATGGTCAAGCCGAGGTTGCAAAGTTTATTTTGGAATACAAAGCAGACCCAAATATTCGAAAGAATACTCGGTCAAATACATTGGACACAGCTCAGTACGACACAGATGAAGGTGGGAAGGACGAGGCAAATGCTTTGTTACTCGCTGCCGCGGAGGACGGGAAGATTGACGTCGTTAAATCCTTGCTCGAACGGGGAGCGGATGTCAACGTCAAAAATGAAAACGATAATACACCACTCAACTTGGCAGTGATCGAGGGGAACCTCGGTGTTGTACGCTTTCTTATCGAGCGGGGCGCGGAGGTGGACTTGCACCACAAGTCGGGCTGTACACCGCTACAAAATGCGGTCGAATTAGAAGATCTCGAAGTGTCATGGGTACTGCTTGATCAAGGCGCAAATGTGAACTCAAGGAACCTGTCACAACAAACTCCGATGCACCTCTCAGCTGTCTCTGGACTGCCCGAGATTGCGGAACTGTTACTTGAACGTGGCGCAGACATACATGCATTGAATAGCCAGGGCGAAACACCATACCAATTATCGCTGCAAAGGGGAAATAGAGAGATTGCGGATTTACTCCGGGAGCATATGCAGACAGAACAAGGTTCGGCTAGATCTTTTATGGCGCAAATCCAATATCTGACTGACACTTCGATTTAGCTTTTAGGGGCGATGCAGCTTAACTTTTTACTACTGTAGAGAGAAGCATCGCTCATGCAACTGTTTTTAGACTGTAAAACAGGATTTTATATGAGTCTGTGTGGGAAGCGTGAAAGGGTGAGCTGATTGTTTGAGGAACTATCCTCCTTATCCTTTACGTCGTTAATCAAACTCC
>QFEZ01003873.1:0-70450 GCA_003316425.1 Russula lepida
ACAGGTATGGACACAGTCGAGATGGCAGATAATGGGTCACTTACGGTGGATGCATTTAGAGTCGCATGCAGCAGAAGCGGCCCTTCTAATAACCCCTCACCAATGCCCATTGTTGTGCTTACTGTGCACGCAAGTGTGTGTCACCCTTCACATTGAGGTATTGATCAGATTTAACATGCGATGCCATTTTTTAGTGATTGGCGATAGAGAATGATGTCTTGATGTGGGCATGGTACGTGCCAACCCATTGTTTCGGTGGGGGAATGCTAATTACCACCATGTGACAGCGATATGATTAGCATGATCATATCACAGGTATGTCGCCGTTTTGCTTAATGGGTATCATACATACAGTGACTGACTGATGGATGTATGGTGCAGAGCCTATGTCGTAATGACCTCCTCAACATGATCACCAAGCTTGCATGCAAGCGAGTGAGGCAAAGACGTGAATTAGATTCCTGATGTGGATCCATGAGCCAACCTGGAACCGTGATATTTTGAAGGACTGTATTTCTAATTGATTTATTATAGCTGTACTGTAATGATACATACAATGTCTGGTTTGCGTGCGCTATTTGAATGACAACCATGGCTCCTTAATACCTTGGATGTGAATTGGACGCCTTGGGCGCCTTGGACAATTCTAAGATGAATTGGCTATTATAACCTGTAATTGAACAGTCATGGCCAATTTATGTTTTTTGGCCATTTATGTGTGACTTGGGTCCCTTGGCAGAGGTTTTGGATGCGGCATCTTTTTTTGGTCAATTACGACGTAAATGGGGCAGTTGGCGTGTTTGGGTGACATGACGTGACATGAAGTGACATGGTGGTCATGACCAAGTCACGCCAAATACCGCGTCATCTTCCTGATGCAGACGTCCTGGTGCAGATCATATAATTACATTCACGCGTAAAGGCAATGAGGAGATAGGCTGTGACGTGTTTGAGTGATATCAGACTCGTATGCCCTAGGACAAGGGGAATTCAAATATTTCGCATTGCCCAGACCTAATTCGTTTCGTTTACACGAAGTCTGACGTAGTTTCAGAAGCTGTAGCACTCACCCATGGGTTCACTACCAGCAGAGCATGGGACTCAGTACGGCGACGGTGGCAAAAGTGAAGTCGCGTTAGGTTGGTGACGGTCTCTACGACGCCGCAGAGTAGATGCAAATTACATTGGATTATATTACCGTTCTGCAAGATCTCAGTCGCAAAAAGATCCCTGATACTAACCGTACGTGACCCCGCTTCTGAGAGGTAACCGCTGAAATATGGACCTTGAAGTCCGAATTCGATAAGGTCCTCGTACCGCTGACAGAAACGGTGCACAGATCCTTACGCAGCTCAATTCCATGAAAAGCGGTCGATTTATTATATGTACGGATAGATATGGGATAATGAAATGCACCCCTAACACCAAGAGACCAGTAACAGGGGGCTCAAAAGAGACGTAGGGATGGCAAGGTCGCCACTGAAAGACGCAAAGGTCATGAAAAGATTCATATAAACATCGAGTCATTGCGTAAGTCCATGAGTAATAAGTATTATTAGTTCTTGCCGAATGTCACCTTCTAGCCTCGAACGTCGGGCGAGGACGTAGATGCTTAACTATTGCTTGCACTTGGGTCCGAGATGGTGAACGGAGGGCTTGCATTCCCCGAATCCCCAAACACTAGATGGGATATTAGATAAAAGAACATATTGAGTGGGGGACGCAGACTTACGGACGACTATGTAATTGGCCCCGGGTGAAACTGTTGGGCAGGTGACATTAACCGAACCATCTCGAAGGGAAAAATTAGTTGCAAGAGGATGGTCTTTGGGAGAGGGAGAAAAATCAGATACATGACGAAGGAGGGACCCTGGAAGGGAGTGACTGAAGCTTACCGAGGTCGAGATTCTCGCTGCCGGGAGTCAGGAAACCAAGGATGAGCATGCCAGGGAAGGATCCATCGGAAGGAATAACTGAGGTATCCCTAGTAGTCAAGTTGGCAAATTGTGCACACTCTGACACAAACGAAGAATCATCGTACCATGTCACAAGTTGGGTACTGCCCGGAGTCCAGACGGAATCCGCGTTGGGCATGGTGATGGAAGGGCTGATCACGATACGTTTCATGACAGGAAGAGCATATGCAAATTGAAGCGCAATGGCGTAGAAGAAGATGCTCGTGAAAAGAAACATGACGACCCGAGAGTGAAGAGGAAGGGAATCCTGCAGGACATTGCCAGTTCAACCCCGCTTTTATAGGCTGAGTTGAACCATGGACACGATTGGATTGGGAACGGCTTTACCGCTCAGGGTAAGTTAAGGCACAATGAATTGAATTCGACTGATCGCCCTCAGTTATGGATCCGTGACATGCGAGTGAACCTTACCGCCACTGGTTACCCGGCTGTTTGCAATGTCCCCAACTTACAATCGACATGCGCAAACGATACATGCGCATCGAAGGAGACGTGAGAATTCACGCTCAGGGTGCATCAGGGTATTGGAACTTGGTGACATGATCACATCACTTTTGGGTACGGGTATGTAGCTGGCAGTGTGTGAACAACACGCGCTTCTCGGTTGGACGGCCCGAACACACAAACTAAGTACAAGGTCGATTTCGTTATTAATAACGGCCTAATCCGGCCCATTACGGTACAGTGTCGGATATCAGGTCAACTTGAAGATGAAGCTTGGCACCCAGAGTACAGTAAAGCAAGTCGATTAGATCCACAGTACGTGGAAAACTCGACTACGAGGTTAGTCGAGTGGCCTCTCTTGAGACGATAGCAGGTAAATGCCAATAGGTGACTTGAATCAGTGATTAGGTCATACCCAACAGCTCCTTCAAGTTCACACCTCTCCCGACGAATCATGTCCGGTCCCAGAATCCCAGACAGATCTTAACTCTTCGGTCTCTTTCTCCTTCAACTTTCAATCTGCCTTCGACGCCGCCTTGAAAGTGTATTAAAAAATGAAGAGCAAGCTTTTTGATCATCCCCTTGTGTCTCAAATGACACCGGACATGTAGCATTGCGCGGCCACGGTCCACTCTCCGACAGGAGAGCACAGACGCGTTCATTACCGGTAACTTCGGCACTTGGAAACTCCGACACTTTTTGAGAACGAAGATAGATATCTGTACCAGGGTAGTCGAAGAGTAAGCTCGCAAAAGGTTCGTCTCGCTCAGGCCCGGAGCGGAGCGGAACGACCGCATCGGAGCGCCCGTCGGCCACGCGTCGCGACTTTTTTCTTTTTTCTTTTGTCATCTCATCTCGCCTCTCGCCTTCACTACCCTCCCTCTCGACTCAACCACCAGCACAAGACAAACTGCGAACAAATCACTTTCCGTCCCACTCTCACTGCCTCCCGCTTTCCCCTTTTCTCTCTATTTGTTTCCCCCTTCTCTTTGTACTTTAGGCAACGACGGTCGACCCCTAGCCGCAGCAGCACGGCACCAGTACGCCTAGAACTTTCCTCAATAGATTTCTCTTCATTTTTGCTGACATTTCTCTTACTATTTTCCTGTACTTTCGGCACAACGACGACACGTTTACCTACCCATCCCCGATGCCGATCCACTTACCACCGAATACGATTACAAAACCGTAGGAACCCACATGTATTTAAGCAAGCCTCCTCGTCGAGGACGGCATTAGACTCTCTTATCAATCTATCAGTGTGTCTTTTTCCTCTTCTCTTTTGCTCTCTTGCGTACATCTCAGCTCTCTCGTCGACTCGGCACTTGCGCTCGTGGACCCATTGTCCACCCTGTGCCTCATTTTCTTATCACATCACTTCTGTTCCCCTCTATCTTATCTTGGACGACAAAGCCATCTCGCACCCACTACCTTAACTACAGTGGTGAAGGCTGTTTCAGGAGGGACTGTAGAGTAGCACCGTAGACCGGTGTAATATCGAAACCTATTCTAGGCACTCTTAATACGCCGAGCTACAGCAGAGAGAAGGTGCACTAGGATGCTCGGGCTTAGCAAGACCACAAGCTGTGGCAGCCGAGTTTCAGTACGCCAGTGCGCAGTCGCAATGATATGGCACACAGACGATCTGACAGAAGCGTGCTATGCGAGTGAGGGTAAGTGTGGACAGGTCTGGAGGCGGAGCTTTGCCACGTCCGCAAAACGGTTTCACTTCCCTGTTACAGTACCGTTAGCTGTTGACAGTGTGGTCGTGCGTCAAGTCAAATATGATCATGTCAGCAGACGCGCACCCTAGGACAGGACTCGTATGGAACACACGAGGCGCAAACGCTCCCTCTCTCTGCCATTCATCAGCTTCTCGCCTCTCACCACGAATCATGTCCCACACTCAACCCACCCCTTCCTCTTCTTCCAACTTCCAATCCCTCCTCAATGCCGCCTTAGAGGTATATGAGAGGAAAACAAAGAACAGGCTTTTCGCACATCCCCTCGCCGCCCAGTTACAGTCCTGCGACTCACCTGCCGCAATTTTATCCATCCTTCAAGACCTTATCCAGCAATTTGATTGCCGTCGAAGAAGTGATGAGAGACTATCGAACTGGCTCAGCCCAACCGTGAACGTTCTCTACGCACTTTCCGCCACTCTTGGTCAAGGTGTTGGTCTCGTTAGTCTCAATAGATATCTTACTGGAAATTGTAATCTGATCGTCATATGTTAGGCATTCTCACCCGCGAACATTGTTTTTGCGGGAATTGCCGTCCTTCTTTCGGTGAGCTTCATCATTCCTAACATTGTGTGGGCTATGATGACGCTGGTGTTTGTCAGGTGGCTAAAGACGTGGATTCGAGCCAAGATGTGCTGATTGACATCTTTGTGCGAATCGAGAATTTTTTCAAACGTCTCGAATCATACACGGAAATGCCGCCAACTGTTGCGATGACCGACCTCATTTTAAAGATCATCATTGAAGTTCTTTCAATTCTCGCTATCGCCACAGAAGAGATTGATCTTGGACGATCGAGTGAGTTGATGTTAATCGACATCTGTTGATTGCCCTTGGCTTACCTTCTTTAGAAAAAGTGGTGAGGAAGTTACTTGGGAGGAATGATATTGAGGACGCATTAAAGAAGCTGGATACACTTACCATGGACGAGGCTCGGATGGCGATTGCGGAAAACTTGAATGTCACACATAGTGTGGACAACAAAGTGACGGTGCTCGTGGAGACCGGGCAAGAGACCTTGAAGGTCACCAATACGGTAGATGATAAAATCACGGCGCTCATCGATGGTGGGCAAGATGTATTTTCTTTGGCCATCTACGTATTCCTGATCATGGACATGGCTAGATGTGAAAGATACAAATGCAGTCATACAGTGGTCTGTCGACGCTGTAGATGAAGAGAAACGTTCGTATTCTGATTTCACTGTCTTGAAGTCTTGGGGCTTATATGTCCTCAAAGAGAGCCAGTCACGAGAGAAACTCCAGAGGTGGCTCTCTCCCCCAGATCCGTCAACAAATCACAATATTGCACGCAAGGCTCATCACAAGGGAACAGCATCCTGGTTTTTCCAAGGCAGTATTTTTGGAGATTGGAAGTCGAAGTCGTCGTCTTCTCTCTTGTGGATCCATGGTAAACGTACGTACCTTTTCCTCTCCTCCACTCCATACCCCACTAATGCTGCCTTCATAGCGGGATCGGGCAAAAGCATCTTGTGGTATACTATTTTTAGTTGGTTTTCATGCAACGGCTCAGATTATCGCCCAGCTCTGGAATAATTGACGACGTCATGGCACAACGCGAAGCGGGATCAGCGATCATGGCATATTTCTACTGCGACTTTCGTGATGAAGATAAACAGAATTGCTGTAATCTCGTCGTTTCAATCATCTCGCAGCTATGCGCCCAATCCGATCTTTGTTGCGACACACTGTCCGACATTTATTTGACGCATGACAAGGGCGCACGAAAACCCAGTGATAAGACTTTGACAAAGTGCCTGACCAAGATGCTTTCACTTCTTGCAGGTCAAAGCCCTGTTTACCTCATCGTCGATGCTCTCGATGAGTGTCCAAACAATTCCGGCATGCCGACCTCAAGAGAAGAGGTACTCGATCTCGTCGAGAATCTTGTCAACTTGGGCCTCTCAAATCTACACATATGTATCACAAGTCGACCTGAGATTGACATCCAAACTGTCCTTGAGCCTTTGACATCTCTCTGCGTGTCGTTGCATGAACAAAGTGGACAAAAGGAAGATATCGTGGATTATGTCAGTTCTGTTGTTTATTCTGACAAGAAGATGCGGAGATGGCGGGAGGAGGACAGGAAGTTGGTCATTGAGACGCTCTCCGAGAGAGCCAATGGAATGTAAAGGGTGTCCTCTTCCCTGCTTCGGTACGTTCTAATATTTTCATAGGTTCAGATGGGTGTACTGCCAGCTGGAAGCGTTGCGACACTGTCTTGCACCATGTGTGCGAAGAAGTCTAGCAGAATTACCCGATACGCTAGACGAGACATACGAACGGGTGCTAAGGGATATCAATAAGGCAAATCGAGAGCATGCACGTCGTCTCCTGCAATGTCTCACCGTCGCAGTTTCACCCTTGCGCGTTGAAGAGCTCGCAGAGGTCTTTGCAATTGACTTTGATGCGCCTGCACACGGAGGAATCCCACAGTTGAATCCTAATTGGCGTTGGACAGATCATCACCAGGCTGTACTCTCCGCATGCGCCAGTCTGATTGCAATTGTCAATGATAGAGGTTCCCAAGTGGTGCAATTTACGCATTTTTCGGTCAAGGAATACCTGACCTCGGATCGGCTGTCCCGTTCAAGTGTAGATGTCTCCTGCTATCACATCGTTCTCGAGCCTGCACACACAATCCTAGCCCAGGCATGCTTGGGTGTTCTTCTCTGTTTGGAGGATCACCTTAACTGGGAGGATGTCAGGGACATTCCTCTTGTCGGATACGCAGCCTTGTACTTGTTTGACCATGCGCAGTTCGGGAGCGTATCGTCACGCATACGAAATGCGATGGAATATTTCTTGGATGCAGACAAGCCACATTGGGCAGCTTGGTGCCGGGTGCAAGCGATAGATGAATGGTGGGATCGATTCACACCCGACGAACGGGCAGATTACGCATTTCCCTTATATTATGCCTCACTTGGTGGCTTCTATGACTTGGCAGAGCACCTCGTTGGCAAGCATCCGGAGCACATAAATGCAAGGGGTGGTCGACTGGTGACACCGTTGGTGGCTGCATTGCACGGGAAGCATTTCCAGGTTGCAGAGTTACTGCATCGGCATCATGCAAACGTTGATGTTAGGGACTATTGGCAACGCACGTCACTGTTTGCAGCATGCAAAGATGGAGTTCTGGACATTGCACAGTGGCTACTCAATCGGGGGCAGATGTGAATACCCAGAATCACGAGTGCTGGACTCCACTCCACACCGCGGCCGACCATGGACGCCTTCAAGCTTTACAGATACTAATTGAGCACAGTGCCGATATAGAGATCCGGACTAGCTTCGGAAAGTCACCGCTGCAAATAGCGGCAACTCCTCATGACAAGCAATCAGGTTGATGTTATGCAGTCTTTGCTCGACCATGGTGCAAACCCTAATGCACGGGATGAGGTCGATGCTACTCCGCTCCATCATTCCTCCTGGTGGGAAAGAGGTGAAAGTCTTTCTCGTCAAGGGACGGTCGAGGGTACGCGCCTGCTGCTCAAGTATGGTGCGATTGTAGATGCCGAGGACAAGAAGGGTAGGACCCCATTGCAGCTGGCGTTGGAACATGAACGTCACGATATCGCAGCATGCTTGTTGGAGCATGGTGCTACGCCGCGAAATATAGAATCCACAGATTAGCACACGAATCTCATATATATCTAATCCATTGACAACATATGTGACAAAAGACTAGAATGATTAATGGGTGTGAGACACCTTTGCGGATTTCGCAGACATTAACCTCAGTCTAGATGATCAGTGGCAAGTGGAAGCGATTGTTGGGCATCGCGATACCAAATGCGATACCTTCGGGGTACGGGCCAAGGCGGTCCAGGTGGCAGTCGCATTGGGATATGCCAAGCACGAGCAAACAAGGCACGCGACGCGTCAATAAACTGTTGTCTCTGATTTGACGTGCCGCCCGTTCGATGAATGAATGCTCGCATTGCATGGTCACAGGAGACCGAGTACCACTAGTACTCTGCCACCAGTCCCATCTGCATGACCCAGCTTGCTGTTAGTGCATCAAGGGAGTTACCCGTTCGCACCATCCTTGAGCTAACCTCCTATCCCATTTTACCCTTGATTTCCCGAGAACGAGCGTCAGGTCAGCGCTGAACCAGGCGATCCACTGACTCGGACATACTTCTCACAGGCGATTTATCTCACAGTACTTTTTTAGCCGTCGTCATACTGTACGTGAGCTGAATGTCACATGGTACAGTAGAGCTATGCGAAGCCTCATATATAGGGCCAAAGACAGGTAATTTAGATGTCTAGCAACGTCCTCAATCATGCGCATTGTTTGCAGGTAACCGACGATCAAGTCAGAGCACGATCACGCCATTGGGAAAAAAAGAGAAATACGACGATTGCCTCAGCCAGGCTCTGACGATGGCGTCCAGTTTTGTAGACATGTCCCTTGCGTTGGATCAAGCACACCCCTGAAATGTCTTGGCTTCTTTTCTCTAGGGTTGCATTGTGGACCTACGGACGAACTCAATCAGATTCGCGAAATGGAAGTGAGAAGTACTACAAGCATTTTCAGAGGACTCTGAGATGTTCAGAGGCCTTCTTAATCGTGTTGAAGTTGACCTTGTACATACTGATCTCGAATGCGTGTAACTAGAGCTCAATTAGCGACCAGTGGAGGGAGCCGGCCAAGTTCTGTGCGTCCTTGATACGACGTCCCGATAGCGGTTCTCTCAGCAAGCTTGAAATCCCCTTCCTTGCTGGAGCGGTACATAAGGTTACTTATCAAACATGCGACGAGACAGTATCGCAGTGTCGCTGGTGCCGAGACGACCGCTACCACCCTTTCTCGGTGCATGTTTGCAATGATTGCATTCCCAGAGGCGCAACGCTGAGCACAAGCAGAAATAGATGCAGTCGTCAGCCACGACCGTCTCCCGACATTTGATGACACACCTCGTCTTCCATACGTGGAGCAATCATCAGATAAATTCTTCGCCGGTGTCCTACCATACCATTTTCATACCTCACATCGGGACCAATAAAGACTGGTATGATGGCATGTATATTCCGAAAGGCGCCTCATGCATATCCGACGTCTGGCATCGTAATCACGGCCAGGCGGTATTCGAGACGAATTCCGGCCCGGCAATAACCTATGAACATGGAAACCATTTACTTGGGCCAATTGGAACAAACCAGGCAGGGCGTGTCACGTTCGGCTTGGGATGATGCGTAGGCAAGGACCTGGCTAGCTACTCGCTCGTTAATGGAGACGTACTATATCGAATATTCGCTTGAAAAGGTTTCATCATTGGCTGATATGCCGGCATGCAGCCGTCCTGTTCTTCACAAATGCGTCGTCTCGCCGCGGTTCACAGAGGTGGAATCTATTCTTGCAGAGGAACGCGAGCGCTTCGAAGTTTAAAATGAGCGTCGTTGCTCGCTATACATACCCATTGCCCATTAATTTGGGTACAGGGGCTCGCGCATCAAAGGATATCCTAGATAGATGACACACAGAAGTTTGGAAGTCATCCGAATCCAATTATATGAAAGCGAAGATTATTGACGTATGCAAGTCAAGCTTGTCTTGTCTCATATGGTCAGCAACTGATGTGACTCACTAGTAATGACCCGCGCAGTCACGGCCATTGCACGGCCACGGTTCACTCTTCGACGGGGGGAGAGCACAGACACGTTCATTACTAGTAGTAACTTTGCCACTTGGAAATGCCGACACTTTTCACTACGAAGACTGATATCTGTGCCAGGGTAGTAGAAGTGTGAGCTCGCAAAAGGTTCGTCTGTAGTGAGGCTGTTTCAGGACTCCGGAGGCAGAGAAGGTGCACTGCGATTCAGGGACATTAGGAAACCTGACATAAACTTTTGGGACTTTTTTTGTCTTTTCAGACTTGCTCAAGATTGCAAAAGCTTGTAAAAGCAGCTAAAAGCCTGTGAAGCTTATACAAGCCCAAAAAGTTTAAGTCAGGTTTCCTGATGGACTTATGTGGTGGCAGCCAAATTCGAGTTCGCCAGTGCGCAGTCACAACGATATGGCACACAGACGATCTGACAGAAGCATGCTACGTGAGTGAGGGTAAGTGTGGACAAGCCTGGAGGTGGAGCTGCGCCACGTCCGCAGAACGGTTTCACAGTGGTCGTGCATTAAATATGAAATGTCACATATCAGGGTGAAAATCAGACCAAAACAGTCTGCTTTTGTACTTCTCAATTCAATTTGTCGATAAGCAGACTATTTGTATTTAACATTTACAACCTAATATCAGCGTCACTTATTGAACATTATTTCATCCTTTAGTTGACTATAAGTGGACTCTCATTATTTGTTCTTGCCCGCCAGATGTGCGCCCTAGGACAGGAGTCGGATGGAATACGAGGCACAAGGGGAACGCTCCCTCTCCCTGTCATTCATCAGCTTCTCGCCTCTCACCAGAGTCACCACGAATCATGTCCCATACTCAACCCACCCCTTCCTCTTCTTCCGACTTCCAGTCTCTCCTCAATACCGCCTTAGAGGTATATGAGGGGAAAACAAAGAACAGTCTCCTCGCACATCCCCTCGCCGCCCAGTTACAGTCCTGCGAGTCACCCGCCGCAATTTTATCCGTCCTTCAAGACCTCATCCAGCAATTTGATTCCTGTCGCAGAAGTGATGAGAGACTATCGAACTGGCTCAGCCCAACCGTGAACGTTCTCTACGCACTTTCCGCCACTCTTGGTCAAGGTGTTGGTCTCTTAGTCTAAATTGATATCTTACTAGAAATTGTGATCTGATCGTCATATGTTAGGCATTCTCACCCGCGAACATTGTTTTTGCGGGCATTGCCGTCCTTCTTTCGGTGAGCTTCATCATTGATATCATTGTCGGCGATGATGACGCTGGTGTTTGTCAGGTGGCTAAAGACGTGGATTCGAGCCAAGATGTGCTGATTGATATCTTCGTGCGAATCGAGAATTTTTTCAAACGTCTCGAATCATACACGGAAATGCCGCCAACTGTTGCGATGACCGACCTCATTTTAAAGATCATCATTGAAGTTCTTTCAATTCTCGCTATCGCCACAGAAGAGATTGATCTTGGACGATCGAGTGAGTTGATGTTAATTGACGTCTTTTGATCGCCCTTGGCTTACCTTCTTTAGAAAAAGTGGTGAGGAGGTTACTCGGCAGGAATGATATTGAGGACGCATTAAAGAAGCTGGATACACTTACCACGGAGGAGGCTCAGATGGCGATTGCGGAAAACCTGAATGTCACACATAGTGTGGACAACAAAGTGACGGTGCTCGTGGAGACCGGGCAAGAGACCTTGAAGGTTACTAATACGGTAGACGACAAAATCACGGCGCTCATCGATGGTGGGCAAGATGTATTTTCTTTGGCCATCTACGTATTCCTGATCATGGACATGGCTATATGTGAAAGATACAAATGCAGTCATACAGTGGTCTGTCGACGCTGCAGATGAAGAGAAACGTTCGTATTCTGATTTTACTGTCTTGAAGTCTTGGGGCTTATATGTCCTCAAAGAGAGCCAGTCACGAGAGAAGCTCCAGAGGTGGCTCTCCCCCCCAGATCCGTCAACAAATCACAATATTGCACGCAAAGCTCATCACAAGGGAACAGTATCCTGGTTTTTCCAAGGCGGTATTTTCGGAGAGTGGAAGTCGTCGTCTTCTCTCTTGTGGATCCATGGTAAACGTACGTACCTTTTCCTCTTTCCTCCTCTCCTCCACTCCACACCCCACTAATGCTGCCTTCATAGCGGGATCGGGCAAAAGCGTCTTATGGTATGCTATTTTATATTGACTTTCATGCAACAACTCAGATTATCACCCAGCTCTGGAATAATTGAAGACATCATGGCACGACGTAAAGCGGGATCAGCGATCATGGCATATTTCTACTGCGACTTTCGTGATGAAGATAAACAGAATTGCCGTAATCTCGTCGTTTCAATCATCTCGCAGCTATGCGCCCAATCCGATCTTTGTTGCGATACACTATCCGACATTTATTTGGCACATGACAAGGGCACACGAAAACCCAGTGATAAGACTTTGACAAAGTGCCTGACCAAGATGCTTTCACTTCTTGCAGGTCAAAGCCCTGTTTACCTCATCGTCGATGCTCTCGATGAGTGTCCAAACAATTCCGGCATGCCGACCTCAAGAGAAGAGGTGCTCGATCTCGTCGAGAATCTTGTCAACTTGGGCCTCTCAAATCTACACATATGTATCACAAGTCGACCCGAGATTGACATCCAAACTGTCCTTGAGCCTTTGACACCTCTCTGCGTGTCGTTGCATGAACAAAGTGGACAAAAGGAAGATATCGTGGATTATGTCAGTTCTGTTGTTTATTCTGACAAGAAGATGCGGAGATGGCGGGAGGAGGACAGGAAGTTGGTCATTGAGACGCTCTCCGAGAGAGCCAATGGAATGTAAAGGGTGTCCTCTTCCATGCTTCGATACATCCTCATATTTTCATAGGTTCAGATGGGTGTACTGCCAGCTGGAAGCGTTGCGACACTGTCTTGCACCATGTGTGCGAAGAAGTCTAGCAGAACTGCCCGATACGCTGGACGAGACATACGAACGGGTGCTAAGGGAGATCAATAAGGCAAATCGAGAGCATGCACGTCGTCTCCTGCAATGTCTCACCGTCGCAGTTCGGCCGTTGCGCGTTGAAGAGCTCGCAGAAGTCCTTGCAATCGACTTCGATGCGCCCGCACATGGAGGAATCCCACAGTTGAACCCTAATTGGCGTTGGACGGATCATCACCAGGCTGTACTCTCCGCATGCGCCAGTCTGATTGCAATTGTCGTCGACGATGAAGGTTCCCAAGTGGTGCAATTTACGCATTTTTCGGTCAAGGAATACCTGACCTCGGATCGGCTGTCCCGTTCAAGTGTGGATGTCTCCCGCTATCACATCGTTCTCGAGCCTGCACACACAATCCTAGCTCAGGCGTGCTTGGGTGTTCTTCTCCGTTTGGAGGATCACCTTAACCGGAATGATCTCAGGGACATTCCTCTTGTCGAATACGCGGCCCAGTACTTGTTCGACCATGCGCGGTTCGGGAGCGTATCATCACGCATGCGAAATGCGATGGAATATTTCTTGGATGCGGACAAGCCACATTGGGCAGCTTGGTGCCGGGTGCAAATGGTAGATGAATCGTGGTATGGGTTCGCATACGACGGGCGGGGAGATTACGCATTTCCCTTATATTATGCGTCACTCGGCGGCTTCTACGACTTAGCAGAGCACCTCGTTGGCAAGCATCCGGAGCAGATAAATGCAAGGGGTGGTCTACTGGTGGCACCGTTGGTGGCTGCATTGCACAGGAAACATTTCCGGGTTGCAGAGTTACTGCATCGGCATCACGCAATCGTTGATGTTAGGGGCAGTCGGCAACGCACTTTACTGTATGCAGCATGCAAAGATGGAGTTCTGGACATCGCACAGTGGCTGCTCAATCGTGGGGCAGATGTGAATACCCAGAACCACGAGTGCTTGACTCCACTCCACATCGCGGCCGACTATGGACGCTTTCAAGCCTTACGGATACTAATTGAGCACAGTGCCGATATAGAGATCCGGACTAGCTTCGGGAAGTCACCGCTGCACATAGCGGCAACTCCTCGACTCAAGTGCAATCACGTTTATATTATGCAGCTTTTGCTGGACTATGGTGCAAACCCTAATGCGCGGGACGATGTCGATGCTACTCCGCTCCATCATTCCTCCTGGTGGGAGAAAAGTGATTTTCCTTCTCGTCAAGGGACGGTCGAGGGTACACGCCTGCTGCTCAGGTATGGTGCGATTGTAGATGCCGAGGACAAGGAGGGTAGGACCCCATTGCAGCTGGCGTTTGAGCATGATCGTCATGATATCGCAGCATGCTTGTTAGAGCATGGTGCTACGCTGCGAAAAAATATAGTCGATAGATTAGCACACGAATCTCATGTATTTAATCCATTGACAAGATACGTGACAAAGGACTAAAATGATTAATGGGCGTGAGACACCTTTGTGGATTTCGCAAACACCAACCTCAGTCTGGATGATTAGTGGCAAGTGGAAGTGATTTTTCCAGCGGGTGAGAGTTATTGTTGAGCATCACAATACCAGGCGATATCGTACGGGCCGATGCCAGCCCGGGGTTGCATCGCATATAGGGATATGCCAAGCAGGAGCAAAAAAGGCACGCAACGCATCAACAAACACGCTGTTATCCCTTCCCTCTGTCTCATTTCCCGTTAATTATTGTGGGGATTCGACGTGCCACCCGTTCGATGAAATGCCTGCATTGCATGGTCACAGGAGACTCCCTGCCACCAGTCCCATCTGCATGATCAAGCTTGTGCATCAAAGGAGTTACCTGTTCAAGTTTGGGCTCGTCGCGTTTGATGACACAGGGTGAGGGATCGTACTAGGTATGAAAGACAAGAAGGAAAACCGTTAGTAATGTAAAGAGAATGGTGAAAGGGATTCATGGATTTGAAGCAGGTAATCGGGTAGGGATTGACAGCGCGCGCTCCTTGCAGTAAGAGAGTGGGCACGCGCTGAGTAATCTAGACAGTCAGGCGGAAATGGGGAGGCAGTGGTACAAAGGGGATCAAGGCAGAACTGAGGTGAATAGATAACACAAGGTGTGAACACGAGGCCCGCAGGGGTCCGAAAATTGAGCAGGGCCACACAAGGTGGCCCATGAGGCGAAGCGGTGCACCGGAGTGTGCTGTGAGCACGACTCAGAGCCGCAGTGCGAGAAAACCCGCCAGGAGCATAGTAGTGAGTACATAAGGTTACTTAGACGAGACAGTATCGCAGATTCGCAGTGTCGCTGGTGTGGAGACGACAGCTACCACCCTTTCTCGGGGGATGTTTGCCATAACTGCCTTCCCAGAAGCGCGACGCCGAGCACAAGCAGAAATAGATGCAGTTGTCGGCCACGACCGTCTTCCGACATTTGCTGACACACCTCGTCTTCCATACATGCGGGCAATTATCAGAGAAATTCTTCGCTGGTGTCCTACCATTCCATTTTCATACCTCACTCGTGACCAATAAAGACTGGTGCGATGGCGTGTATATTCCGAAAGAGAGGCGCCACATACATATCCGACGTCTGGCATCGTAATCAGGACCAGGCGGTATTCGGCGATGACGTAGACGAATTCCGGCCACAGCGATACCTTGATGAACATAGAGAACTTTTGCCCGGGCCGATTAGAACAAACCAGGCAGGGCGTGTCACGTTCGGCTCGAGATGACGGATCTGCGTAGGTAAGGACCTAGCTGGCGACTCGCTCATCATAGCCACAGTGAGGACACTGTAGACTTCAAATCTTGACCGTCCCAGGGACGAAAATGGATAAAAAGTCCACTGGATGCAGAAACAGTCGTTTATGGAGACATATTATATTGAATATTCGCTTGAAAAGGTTTCGTCATTGGCTGATATGCCGGCATGCAGCCGTCCTGTTCTTCACGAATGCGTCGTCTCGCCGCGGTTCGCAGAGGTGGAATCTTCTCTTGCAGAGGAACGCGAGCGCTTCCAAGTTTAGAAATGACCATCGTTGCTCGTTATACATACCCATTGCCAATTGTTTTGGGTACAGGCGCATCAAGGGATATCCTAGGTAGATGGCACACAGGAGTTTGGGAGTTATCTGAATCCAATTATAGCGAAGATTGTCGACGTAAGAGAAGTATGCGAGTCGTGCTTGACAGCTTGTCTTGTCTCATATGGTCAGCAAATGACGCCGGACATGTGTGACTCACTAGCAATGACCCGCGCATTGCGCGGCTATGGTCTACTCTTCAACGGGAGAGCACAGACACGTTCATTACTAGTAACTTTGCCACTTTGCCACTTGAAAATGCCGACAATTTTCAATACGAAGACTAATATCTGTGCCAGGGTAGTCGAAGAGTGACCTCGCAAAAGGCATTTGTAGTGAAGGCTCAGCCTGCTTCAGGAGGGACTGTAGAGTAGCATCGTAGTCCGGTGCAGCATCGAAACTTCCTCTAGGTACCTTTCAATATGCCGAGCTACAGCAGAGAGAAGGTGCACTGCGATGCAGGAACTTAAGCTGTGGCAGCCAAGTTCGAGTTCGCCAGTGTGCAATCACAATGATATGGCACACAGACGATCTGACAGAAGCGTGCTAAGTGTGAACAAGCCTGGAGGCGGAGCTGCGCTAGATTACGTCCGCAGAGCGGTTTCACTTCACTTGACAGTGTGGCCGTGCATCAAATATGAGTATGTCATACGATGGGCGGCGTGGTCGACTTGGGAATCAAATAGTGTCCACTGACCCATTGTGCTTATGTACTTCTCAATTCAATTTGTCGATAGGTGGACTATTTTTATTTATTGTAACATTACGACCTAATATTAGCCAACTTATTGAACATTATTTCATCCCTTTGTTGCCTATAAGTGGACTCTCCTTATCTTATCTTCCTGCCCGCCATGACCGTGACAGCAGACGTGCGCCCTAGGACAGGATGGAATACGAGGTGCAAACGTTCCCTCTCCCTGCCATTCATCAGCTTCTCGCCTCTCACCACGAAT
This sequence comes from Russula lepida, assembly GCA_003316425.1. Taxonomy (NCBI): domain Eukaryota; kingdom Fungi; phylum Basidiomycota; class Agaricomycetes; order Russulales; family Russulaceae; genus Russula; species Russula lepida. The sequence goes on from QFEZ01003873.1 coordinate 16,763, forward strand.
CATGTCCCACACTCAACCCACAGCCTCCTCTTCCTCCAGCTTCCCATCTCTCTTCAATGCTGCCTTAGAGGGATATGAGAAGAAAACAAAGAATAAGCTTCTCACACATCCCCTCGCCGCCCAACTACAGTCCTGCAACTCATCTGCCGCAATCTTATCCGTCCTTCAACACCTCATCCAGCAATTTGATTGCTGTCGAAGAAGTGATGAGAGACTATCGAACTGGCTCAGCCCGACCGTGAGCGTTCTCTACGCACTTTCCGTCAATCTTGGTCAAGGTGTTGGTCTCGTAAGTCCAAATTGATATCTTACTAGAAACTGCGATCTGAGCGTGGTATCTTAAGGTATTTTCACCTGCGAACGTTATTTTTTCGGGCATTGGTCTCCTTCTTTTGGTGAGCTTCATCATTCATAACATTGTGTGGGCTATGATGACGCTGGTGTTTGCCAGGCGGCTAAAGACGTGGATTCGAGCCAAGATGTGCTGATTGGCATCTTTGTGAGAATCGAGAACTTTTTCAACCGTCTCGAATCATACACGGAAGTGCCGCCGACTGCTGCCATGACCGACATGATTTTAAAAATTATGATTGAAGTACTGACAATCCTCGCTGTCGCCACAAAGGAGATTAGGCAAGGTCGATCGAGTGAGTTGATCTACATATATTAATCGCTCCTGATTCACTCTGTTTAGAAACACTTGTGAGGAAGTTACTCGGTAGAAATGACGTTGAGGATGCCCTAAAGAGGCTGGATGTACTTACAATTGAGGAGACTCGGATGGCGGTTGCGGAAATCTTGAAAGTCACCAATAGGGTGGATGACAGAGTGATGGCACTCATTGACAGCGGGGAAAAAACCTCAATGATTACCAACAGGGTAGACGACAAAATGGTCATACTCATCGACGGTAGAAAACATGCGATTTCTTTGTCCATCCACGTATTCCTAATAATGGACATGGCCAGGTGTAAAACACACAAACGCTGTCATACGGCGGTCTGTCGATGCCGCAGATGAAGAGAAACGTTCGTATTTTGATTTCACTGTCTTGAAGTCTTGGGGCTTATGCGCCCTCAAAGAGAGCCAGTCACGAGAGAAACTCCAGAGGTGGCTCTCTGCCCCGGATCCGTCAACAAATCACAATATTGCACGCGATGCTCATCACAAGGGAACAGTATCCTGGTTTTTCCAAGGCGGTATTTTCGGAGAGTGGGAGTCGTCGTCTTCTCTCTTGTGGATCCATGGTAAACGTACGTACCTTTTCCTCGCTTCTCCACCCCACACCCCACTAATTCTGCCTTCATAGCGGGATCGGGCAAAAGCGTCTTATGGTATGCTATGTTGAGTTGATTTTCATGCAACAACTCAGATTATCACCCAGCTCTGGAATAATTGAAGACATCATGGCCCGATGCAAAGCGGGATCAGCGATCATGGCATATTACTATTGCGACTTTCGTGATGAAGATAAACAGGACTGCCGTAATCTCGTCGTTTCAATCATCTCGCAGCTATGCGCCCAATCCGATCTTTGTCGCGACATCCTATCCGACATTTATCTGGGACATGACAAGGGCACACGAAAACCCAGTGATAAGACTTTGAGAAAGTGCCTGACCAAGATGCTTTCACTTCTTGCAACTCAAGGCCCTGTTTACCTCATCGTCGATGCTCTCGATGAGTGTCCAAACAATTCCGGCATGCCGACCTCAAGAGAAGAGGTGCTCGATCTCGTCGAGAATCTTGTCAACTTGGGCCTCTCAAATCTACACATATGTGTCACAAGTCGACCCGAGATTGACATCCAAACTGTCCTTGAGCCTTTGACATCTCTCTGCGTGTCGTTGCACGAACAAAGTGGACAAAAGAAAGATATCGTGGACTATGTCAGTTCTGTTGTTTATTCGGACAGGAAGATGCGGAGATGGCGGGAGGAGGACAGGAAGTTGGTCATTGAGACGCTCTCCGAGAGAGCTAATGGAATGTAAAGGGCGTCCTCTTCTGTTCCTTAATGAGCCCTCATATATTTTTTTAGGTTCAGATGGGTGTACTGCCAGCTGGAAGCGCTAAGGCACTGCCATGCATCCTGTGTCCGAAGAATTCTCGCAGAATTGCCCGATACGCTAGATGAGACATACGAACGGATGTTAAGGGAGATCAATAAGGCAAATCGAGGACAAGCGCTTCGTCTCCTGCAATGTCTCATTGTCGCGGTTCGGCCCCTGCGCGTTGAAGAGCTCGCAGAAGTCCTTGCGATTGAGTTTGATTCGCCAGCCCACGGAGGTATCCCACAGTTGAACCCTAATTGGCGTTGGACAGATCATCACCAGGCCGTACTCTCCACATGCGCCAGTCTGATTGCAATTACCAATTATAGAGGTTCCCAGGTGGTGCAATTTTCGCACTTTTCGGTCAAGGAATACCTGACTTCGGATCGACTGTCCCGTTCAAGTGTGGATGTCTCCCGCTATCACATCGTTCTCGAGCCTGCACACACAATCCTAGCCCAGGCGTGCTTGGGTGTTCTTCTCCGTTTAGAGGATCACGTTAATCGGGAGGATGTGGGGGACTTTCCTCTTGTCCGATACGCGGCGCGGTACTTGTTCGACCATGCGCGGTTCGGTAACGTGTCATCGCGCATACGAAATGCGATGGAATATTTCTTGGATGCGGACAAGTCACATTGGGCAGCTTGGTGCCGGGTGCAAATGGTAGATGAATCGTGGTATGGGTTCGCATCCGGCGAGCGGGGAGATTACGCATTTCCCTTATATTATGCGTCACTCGGCGGCTTCTACGACCTGGCAGAGCACCTCGTTGGCAAGCATCCGGAGCAAATAAATGCAAGGGGTGGTCGACTGGTGACACCGTTGGTGGCTGCATTGCACAGGAAACATTTCCAGATTGCAGAGTTCCTGTATCGGCATCATGCAATCGTTGATGTTAGGGGCAATTGGCAACGCACGTCACTGTATGCAGCATGCAAAGATGGAGTTCTGGACATCGCACAGTGGCTGCTCAATCGTGGGGCGGATGTGAATACCCAGGACTACGAGTGGTTCACTCCACTCCACACCGCGGCCGATCATGGACGCCTTCGAGCCTTACAGATACTAATTGAGCACGGTGCCGATACAGACGTCCGGACTAGCTTCGGGAAGTCACCGCTGCATATAGCGGCAACTCCTCGACTCAAGTGCAATCACGTTGATGTTATGCAGCTCTTGCTGGACCGTGGTGCAAACCCTAATGCACGGGATAATTTCAACGCTACTCCCCTTCATCATTCCTCCTGGTGGGATATAGGGATTTGTTCGTCTCGTCAAGGGACGGTTGAGGGTGCGCGCCTGCTGCTCAAGTATGGTGCGATTGTAGACGCCGAGGACAAGGAGGGTAAGACCCCATTGCAACTAGCGCTGGAGCATGAACGTTACGATATCGCAGCATGCTTGTTGGAGCATGGTGCTACGCTACGAAATATAGAATCGACAGATTATCAGACGAATCTCATATGTATTTGATCCATTGACAACATATGTGACAAAGGACTAAAATGATGAACAGGCGTGAGACATACATCGACCTCAGGGGGGATCCTCCGCGGGGTTACAGGTTCGGGCCGGCTTGGGATGTGCCAAGCAGGAGCAAATAAGACACGCGACGCGTCAACAAACACGCTTAATTGGGTGAATGAATCGAGTGTCCGTGTCGTTTTGGGCTTTGGCTTCACTTGTCCTCCACACCTCCACACCTCTCCCCTCCCTCCCTGTTTTCTTTTCTCACTCATTTGTCACTAATTATTTGGGAGAGTAATACCCGTCACCCCTACAATGACTCTCCTGACACCCCCCCACTCGTGTTCTGACAAGGAGAATCGAAGTGCCGCCCATTCGATGAGTGCTCGCGTGGCATGGTCACAGGAGAATGAATACCACTCCGCCACCAGTCCCATCTGCACGAGGAAGCTTGCTGCTAGTGCATCAAAGGAGTTACCCGTTCGCTCCATCCTTAAGCAGACCTCCTATCCCATTTTACCCCTACTATTTCCCGAGAACGAGCGTCAGGTCACCCCTGAACCAGGTGACCCACTATCAGACCTTCACTATCTCGACCGTCCCGTGAACGAAATTCTTGCTCAAAGTTCAACTCTTCCCGACCTCATTGGGGCATATTCTTTTCTCACGGCTCGGCTCAGAGCTGCCGTCCAGGAAACCACGGACAGCAACTGCTCGTGGCCTTTATTCCAGCCCATACGGAAACGCCGCCTCGCTTTCGTCGATGCCATCATCCGTGACCTCGGCCGTGCATTGGTTGACCCGATGGAAGGGAATGGCCAGTTACGCTGTCCTGATCCGGAACCTCCATCCGCGCTTCCATCGCCAGAGAAGAGCCCACGAAAGAGAATATGTGGCATGGACGAAGAGCAGATCAAGTATGCACGCGACCTCGCCACCGTATCGCACGCTGTTATCAAACTTCTCGGCCTTATTTTCACCCTACCTGCAGTCCACGGTCTCTTCGATGGTTCGTCAGGCCAGTTTCATCTTTACGTTTATTTGTCCTGACTGGCGCGCTCCTAGACCAAGATCTCGGTTCCATGGTTACACAAGCGCTCGCAATTCCGCTAGCGCCCGAATTGCCGACGCCAAATTCGCGCAAAACCTGCGCTCTGGCAATCTGGCTGCTCCAGACGCAACGATTGCCCGCAGACGTTATTGCACCAGCCAAGGATCGAATAACCTATGCCCTCCGACGCGCTATTGAGGGAGAGCTCGGAAAAGAGGGTAAAAAAGGAGCCGTGAGTGATGGTATGAAGGCAAGTCGCTTAAGCGCGTCACCAGAACTCACCGGGAAGAACTGATCATCTATACAGGCCATCCATGATCTTTCCATTCATGAGCCCTCTATTTTTGTGCCTGCGTTTACCGAACTTCTCCCTTCCCTCCTCTATAACTTACTAGCACCACGGCTTGCCCTGCGAGCTCAGGCGTGCCATGCCCTTGGTGGCCTGGCCCTCGGCGCATCCCAGATTTCCCTCTCGCATACACATACGCGGCTCTCTGAAATCGTCAACGCAGTACTTACCGACACTGCTGCATCATCGCCAGTTTCACCTCCTCGCACACCCAGCGCCGGGAAATCCGACTCCATACTTATCAAGACACTGCGCACTACGCTCGCCACACATGACCCGTCGTGTGCTGCGCAAGGCCCCGTCTGGGCACTCTGCACTCTCGCTGCCCTCATAGTGTTGCTCGGCCCCGCGTTGGTAACAAGCACGAAGCTGACCAATATTGTCAAAGGTCTCCTCGCACTCTCCGTACGTCACAAAAAGTCGTCTGTGCGCGCGCTCGCATGTGTGATCTGGCGTCCGCTGGCATGGGCATACTTCCGGCCACCGCTCCCGCGAATGAGCGAAGGGGAAGAAGAACAAGATTGGGAGTATGAGCGGACGACAAAGTCTGCTGCATGGACGCCAGCGGAAGACATGCGTCGGCATGACTTTTGGAAGGTTGTCACGACAATGGTGGACATGGGCGCTGGTGTTGGAACCGTTGGTGCATTGCTCGCGCACAATTCAGACGACGAGCGTAGCGTATCGCGTGCAATCGCGCTTCTTGAAGCCATGGTGAAACGAGGAGGTAATATGTGTCACGACGCCGTTCAGACACTCTGCCAGCTCGTCGCCGTGCCCGTACCTGGAGTGAAGGCGGAGGAGGTAGAGGGCACAGATGAAGTGGGAGATTCTGACTGGGACTGGGCGAAGCTGCTCCCCAGTGGTCTGTTCAGCGCCGACCCGGGCCTGCTCACAATCGATTTTGGCTCGCTTTCTGATGAGGTACGCCAAGTACTGAAACAGACGGCCACCGTAGCGGATGTGCGCGCGCTCAGCGCAGCTGAGCTGTGGATGCCTGGTGTGATGGATGGTATGATCAAAGTGTGGCGGATCGCATTAACGCAAGTGTGCTTGAGTTGGGACGCAGAGCTCCCCGTAAGTTGATCCTCGTTTCCGTCGTGCAGAAGTGGCTGATTGATCTGTTTGTCCTTGTTGTCTCTAGCCTGAACTCGTCCAATCCTGGAACGGTCTCCTAAAGGCAGCCCACCGAGGCCTTCAAGGCTCAACTGACGACAACGACGATGAAGATAGCCAAGAAGATGACTTGGTGCAGAAACTCGCCGAGCTAGCCGTTTCGCTGATCCAAGATATCCTTGGGGATCCAAAGGTCCAATTAGTCCCCGCCGGTGATGGGCCGACGACGCCCTCGCACACGGGGTCTGAGGTTGACCTCGCGCCGCACACGCGCTCGAACGCGGCGATGAAACTGGCTGTGGTACGGTCACTCTGGACGCAGGCGCATGAAGTGCTTCCCGCGCAGGCGCTTGCCGGTTCCCCGAGCGAGACACTTCTCACGTGGCTAATGAAGAAAGAGACGGAGCTCGTGTGGGAGACGGACACGCCCCATGATGCACGCACGCAATGGGCCAACCTCTGCGCTGAGGTGATCCTGCGTACCAGCGCTGCAGGCTGCTCATCTTCTCTCTCGCTCCTTCGCATGTTCTGGGGTATCCCTGGCGTTAGCCAGCGCTGGGAATGGAACTGGAATATGGACGTGCGCTCGCGGGTCTGGCGTGCGTTTGTGGAGCGGTGGAGAGCACTCGCCAAGGGATGGGAAGAGGCACCCGTACTCCTTAGTGTGCCATTTGCGTAAGTCCCGCTTCCCGTTCCATTCAGTTGGTGTACTGATGGATTCATGTGGCAGTGACAAGAATGGATGGGAAATGAGCTCTGAAGACCTCGATGCGTGGGACGCAACACTCCAGCTCTGCATTGCGCGCGTACTTGACGACGGTGCAGACGCGGCGCGGATGCTTGACCATCTCGCGGGTACCATCGCGAGCACGCACATTCCTACTGGCGCATCTGCGACACGCGCTGCAGAGCTCATGCTCAGCCACCTTGAGACGCCCCCTGATGCGCCTGCGCTGCTTGCGTTCGCGAACGACACGCTTGTCAGCACGTACCCACCCGAGCCACAGGACAAAGTCGCTTCGATGTGGCTCATCCGCACCGCTACGAGGGTCGTGGACTTGTGCCCCGTCAACAAGCTGTGCGAGGTCTTGGGTGCTCTGCAGGAGGGTCTGGCTGTGTGGATCGCGGACCAGTACCGAGTGTTCACTGCGGAAGAATACGCGTTCGATGTGAGTGCTTTCACTCCCATTTTCCTTCATTCTTTCGGGCTAATACGACATGGCTTCGATATTTTAGGTCGTCTCTTTGTATCAGACAACTCTGGTGTGCTTACAGCCGCTCAATTCATCGAGCGATGTTCTTAAAGCGCTGGGTCCGCTCTTGGAAGCCGGTTTTACCGGCCGCGATGACAAACCACAAGCTGTTGTGGATGCCTTCCAGGACTACTGGGACTTGAGTTTTGCCAAAGATTCTGTCCCGAAGGGCGGTTGGCCTTCGATGGTGATAACCTGTCTCAAGGCATGTGGAAGGGATGTTACCATCGACCCGACATTGCTCTCTGCTGAGCCTGGCGACATCGCTGCTGGTGGAAAGACTCAAGTGCCCATGCTCGAACCCGCGTTCACCTGGGGTTCCTCATCGACCATCGCCGCTGACGATGACAACGCATCTGATGTGACAGTGACTTCACAGGATTCCAACCCATCGGTTGAAGTGCCGTCGACGCCAAAAGCGGCGGCTCTTACCGTGTCCTCACCTCAACGACCATCGAAAACTGCGACCATCCGATGCACACCTTTCGCCCAACCAACGAAGCTCGACTACAATTTTGTCATGGGCACAACATCACCCTCCGTCTCCTCTCCTTCCCGGTTACCTCGGTCCCCGCTGCGCTCGCCAAAGAAGACTCCAGATGGCCCGTGCTCCTCTGACAAGGAGAACACGCCGCCAAAGCCCGCGGTGCTGCCCTCCCTGCTGGACCACATTGCACTGGCTTCTTCGCCCGGTACACCCAAGCTCGGCAAAAGACGGGCAAGCAATGTACCAGCCAACTCCCCGCCTATGAAGAAGAGCCGCGGTGGACGCGTAGCGAGAAAATCTAACGATGGTGACTGCGACTGCGATGACCGTGGTACCGATACTGAGGACGACAGTGAGGCGGAGCGTGAGGAGGTCCGGAAGAGCCTTTTATCCCCAGTAACACCCAGCCTTGCGGCGCAGCGTCATCCGCAGCATGCAGCCACGTTCACGGCATTCGCTACGGTACCGTCTCGCACGCTGTTCCGTCCGTGCAGTCGGAGTCCGTCTCCAACGCCACAGCCATCGCAGCACAAACGCAAACGCAAGGGTGTCTTCATGGACTCGGTCGAAATACCACCAAAGCCGCGGCTTGTCAATGCACGAGCCCTACACAATTCCCGTAGCCTGAGCTTACATACTATAGGTAACTTGCCAACGACGAGGACGGCGCGCGAGCAAGTTTCATTAACATCAGGGGAAAAAATTATATTGTCGCCACCGCCGCTAGCGCCGCTGTCATTGTCGCCGTCGTTGTCATCTTCGTCGACTAGTCCAGTGGCCCACAAGAACCTGCGGCGCGCTAAGTCGCTTAGCACGTTCATGAGTGGCGCGGGTATTCCCGATCGGCCGCTTATGGGCGCCCCGCCCGTGGTGGCGCACAGACCCGGGAAGCGCCTGAAAGTAGCCACTACATCCGCAGCCTTCTTGGCTACGAAGACGAAGAACTCGAAGGCCTGGACCGCAAGGTTGAAGGGCGATATCGCTGCTGCTACGACAACTATTACCAGTGTTACCGCTGGCGACGGCGACGACTGCGATACTTTTGCTGCTTCTACTGCAGCGGGTTCATCGTCACCTATCTCCACAACACTAAAGATGGCACGGGTGCTTTTCGGTAGCGGTAAGTCTATCATCTGTCCTGTCATCCATTTACATCCCGCTGCACTACCCCCGCCCGCCCTTTACCCCCCTTTGCACCGCACTGCGCTGCACTTTTATGTCCCATTGCCCCCGCCGTGGACCCTCTGTTTGTTTGTTTTGGATCAGTCTTGACTGATGGACCTGTGATCCACTTTTAGATGATTCTATGGCTGCGGAGATAGAACATTCAGGCGGCGCTGTGGCCCCGTCGTGCGAGTCATCCGATGATGACCCTCATCATCTCGGGCAAGTCACGCCACATCATATTTTCTCGCCAGCGCCGCGCCGCATGTCATTAGCATCCCGCTTCTTTTCCCTACATGAGTAAAGGCGTAATGCAGGCGTTGACTTTCATTCAGGTCTTAGGGCTGTTTTCTTCTTTGCGTGATCTGTCTTTGTCTTTGTGCATTTTTTTTTCTTTTTATTCTTCTTGTATTATCATGCAAAGCGTTTTCTTTTTGGTCATGTTTTGTCTCATCAATCGCATTTGTACGTACGCAAAAGTTTTCAACTGCATGTCTGTTTTGACGAAAACATCAGACTGCTTTGATTGATCGTTATTATCGTCATCGTCACTATTATCATATACTGTGCATCCTTTCAGTCAGGCTACTGCCAGTGTGCGCATTGAGCGGCGATTAAGGTGGATCACCATTCATGACCCTTGACTGCCGCAGAATGATGGTCCTATGGAACATACTGTATGCAGATAGGGTGTTCATTTGAGTTTGCCCTAAGACAACCAGAGCTTTCTTCTCGACACGTCCAATCCCCCACCCCAAATCCCACACTTCCATCCCAGTATCGAAATGATGTGCTTATGCTTATGTCCGAGATAATGCAGTCCGTCCAAATCCCTGTCCTGTCCATACATACGTAACAAATAAAGCGGGTTGGCTTTACAGCATGCATACTGTACGTAGAGCGAGTCCATCTTTACGATTAAGGAGTGACCTCCATTCTTGGAGCTTGGAGGACGGACGTCGCATCGCATCGCATCGGGTCTGGACATGTTCAATTCATAAAACCAATTAGTTTTTTATCGCGGGGTTTTCGCGCGAGCAAGAGATGGCAAACCAACCTTTCGCTCCCCATCCGATTATTTTTATTTTAGAAAAAAACTACAGTATGTGGCAGCGATTTCTGGACAAGGATCGCCAGGAGTGCTGCAATAAGACTAAATACAAGTGCCATGAACCAGAACGCACGCACAAATGACTCGGACGCGTCAGCGCGAGGCGATTCAGGAAAACCGCCATTTCTACTTTTGCCTTGGGACTAGAAGTCTAGGACTACAACGACTACCGACGTGATCCGCCACTGTGCCAGAAGGACCAACGAACTATACCGGGAATCAGCCTTCTTGGCGGGCAAAGTTTACTCTCGTCACCACCCCCCAGAAGACGTCCCTGAACCGAAGACTATTGTAGTACCGTGCAAAGCGTGGGATCTAGGATCTAATTTGAACCCGCGGGCACTCATACATACATATGTGGGCGGCACCGCGAAGCGACAAAAACCAGAGGGTCGAGTAAGTCGGAGAACGAGTCAGCGAAACCAGGTCCCATTAATTGATGCACGTCAGTCGTCGAAGAAGCTCACCATAGAGTGAAAAAAGAGGGGCAAAAAAAAAATTGATTTAGGTAGCCGTAGGAAGAAATACGCTTGGTTGGCAGGAGCCTTGACCACCCACGTGCGATTGAGGAAATTGAAGGTATGTCAAAGACGACAAGGGAATTTCATAATTCGCTCTCTTTCGGCAAAAACTTTCCAAGGCGAGGCGAAGAGCCAGCCTTACCCACGAAAACAGAGTATAAAGTACTAGTACGGTTCGGGGGCCTTTTTACATCAAGCCGGGATGAGTGGGATCATGCTTCTGAAAATTTTGCTCCTAAAGACTCTCCGAGATGTCAGATTCCGAGATGCAAGGGATATGTTGTCGAGAATCGTTCAGAAAATCTGCGAGAAGCCAGAGTGATCAGAAGAAAAAAAAAAAAAAGACACGGACATGCATGACGCCCGGTCTAAGTGCCTCTCCTGGCCTTGACCACTTTTTCCGAGTTCATATTACAGGAACGGGACCAGTTAATGTTAATGTTAATTGATGAAACGGCGGCGGCTCTCTACGCTTCGCAGCCAGGGAGGAAGAAAAAAAACAAATGCCTATGAAGAGGGTCTCAGGGGAGTGATGGAGAAGGTGTACTGTAGCAAGTGGCGCATATGCTGGGAAGCACGTCACGTACTACAATCAATCTGCGAGACTAGCCAAAGCAGCTTTTGACTTGGCCCTGTGACCGAGATCCGAGCATCCAGGACGATTTGACGACTGCGCGAAGCAGGGAAAGCCAAAAGAAAGATAAAAAAAGAAAAGGACGGTCTGTCGAATGAGAGTGTGAGGGGGGTGTGTACCTTGAGACGGATTACCTCGGAGGAAGATGCAAATCTCGCTACCGCATTGCTTGGACCAAATCGGGCAGGGGACAGGTCGCGTTGAGACACGTAAAAACGAAGGTGGGTAGTTCGGATGGGACGTGCAGCCGCATGCGCTCAAAACCAGGTTTGGGAACGAAGGGGATTATTGCGGACACCTGGTAGAATGGGGAAGGATGCCTGCCTCGGCTGGAACCGGCCAGGTTGTGGCGCGGATGACGGAGCGCTTGTAAGAGCCTCTTCTCTTCTCATGCCGTTGTCCGGAAAAAGGGTTCATCGCACGCTAAGCGAGAACGCACCCGCCAGAAAGGGAAAGTACACTTCTTGTGGTTTATTTCTTCTTTCTACACATTCATGTCATGTACGCTCCAATCTACCAAGTACGTCAAAACACACTCCCCCGCCGGAACGAAGCACGATTAATGGCCGCTCCGGCACCACGTCTATCAAAAAGAGAAGAGAAAGAATAGCAAAGCATGAAAGATAAAATAAATAATAGCCGGCGCAGCGGTCGCCTGACCAGAGGCACAAGAATCACCATCGAGGTCGTCAAATGCACGGTCCAGAGTCGTGGTGAGGTATACTGGAGAAAGGTTGTGAATCCATATGGTAGCGCAAAAAGTCACCGCGATCGGGTGTGGTGTCGCGTCGCGCACATCTCCTGCCAGAGGACCGAACAAAGCGCGCCACCACGTCTAACTAGTTTACGATCCAGCTCATCTCAATTACACCCTGGTCAAGGGAAGCAAGTTGCTGGAACGTAGCAGGGGACATGTCTGCCAGAGAAAATACAATGAGTGGAAACAAGTTAATGTGCCCATGTTATAACACTCACCAACATCACCCTTGCCACAGCTGGGGCAGCTGTCGACGACCTTCGCAGAAGCCGACTTGCCGTTGTGACTTATCGTGATACCCTACGAAACGATGTCAAGACGGGCATATTTAGACTTGATAAATTACACACCCTCCCGCAATACGCCTTACCATACTGCCCCGAAAGAGCGACGACAGAGTCGGCTTCTGTATTCTGTCCACCACAACTGCCAAGGCCAGGTTTGTACCAGGTTCCCTACAATCAGAAAGGTCAGCATCATGAGTAGAAAGCATGAATGACGCGTACTCTTCCGGAGCCAGAGAGGGCGGCGCGCTTCCCCTCGGTTTCGTCAATTGCTGGTACAGGAACAGCAAGGATGGGAAGGACAAGGGAAAAGAACGCGAATAGGATCAAGGTGAGTTTGTACATTGTCAAGCGGTGGTTGGGTAAAGCGAGAAGAGTCCCGGGAGGTGTCTACGAGAGATTGGAGAGTGGGGTACGGGTGAGGAGGAGGGACGCGTCCGTTTGACGGAGGGAAGTGATAGCATCCAGTGCTGCTTTTATACCTGGAGAGGGTCCTTACATGATATGAACCCCATGCGTAGGTGGCGGGGACGCCGCTACGCGTCACTGTACAGGAGAATTGCCCCAGGAGGACCAAGCAGATGTGCAACTCGGTTGAGGCGCGGCGGAAGCGGGGAAATGACACGCGCGATGCCGTACAGCAAGCAGGTCACGCATGAAAATTTGAAAAAAAAATTAGGGTGGGAGAGTGTGAGAATCAAGATGAGCACCGCGGACTACGGAGACTGATGGGAGATGGGTCTCTGGACATGTCTTGGGAAAAAAAAATGCAACGTACAAACAATTCCCAAGCAACAAAAGGTCGTATGATGCCGTTACCACAGAGAAAAAGACGCTGACGCCCGCTGTGACTGAAAGAAAGACAAAAAAAATAAAGACATGGCCCTGGCCAGGAAATGAGATCACGGGAATCACCTGAGAATTTCTTTGAGAATGAGGCGTGTGTTCTGTTCCAAGGTAGTACAGTAAGACGACCGTTCAAGTTTACAAATAGCGACTCGCCATGCATCTCCCCCCCACCAGTTTCACATCTGCCTCGAGGGAGATGACAGGCCCCCTGGTCAAGGCTACGCGTGCACGTGGCGGGTCTGGTGCACAGACACCCCGTGTTATTCCGTGGGAATCGCGCACCACGAGGCTCGTTGCAAGGCTCATTGCACGAATTACAGTGTCAAGGGAGCCGAATCCGAATCCGGGAACAGGTGCGTGGGACTGATGATGAACAACGGATGCCTGATACGAAGAAAAGCAATCTAATCTCGGCAGCTTATCTCAGTACTACCCCTTTATATTTATCGATACGATATTGATTTCCGCAGTAACATGATGACAACAAACTCGCAGCCTTTTGGGAATATCATTAGCCTGCTTTAAAGGCAAATTTTTTTTATTTCCGGCAGGGTACAGTACAACGGGGTCACTAAGAGCCGTCCAAATCACCCACCCATTACGACCATCTGCGCCACCCCACTTACCCCTCGTTCTTGCTCTATATATTCAAATGAGGTGCTTGCGCCAGCGGACGCGAATTTCAAGTTTGCGCTACCATGACCGTTGATGTTTTCCCTGATGCTAGCTCCACAACCATGGTGGCACATTCAGTTTTGGGGGTTTCCAGACTTGTACTATGTATGTGGTGTACGCTCCTGTTCCTGTAACGGCGCAGGTGGCCGCTGGTGGCCAAGGCAAAAGGTTCTCGTGCCTGTGAACCAGTGGATGCTTATATTGGCAGGTGAGACCATTCGAGTTGACACTGTTGACACTGTTCGAAATTCCCATCATTTCACGAAATTTCATCAGCCTAGCACTGCACGTGCTATGTGTCACTGTCTCTCCGGAGTCCTCGTTCTCCGAGTCTCTTCTTCCACCAAGAGTTGTATCAGGCAGTTGCGGCCTCTCCTGTCATTTGTTGCACGTTGCGCGGGGTCCATTTTCCGGCGCATACCTCCATTTCCTCGTGCCTTTTACTCTCACAAGTGCAACTGTCTCCTGGATGCGCGCACCAATAATTCGAGTAGCCGATCGACCCCCCAAAGAGACGACAGTTGGTCAACACTTCGTAATCACGTGCCATTCGCCGACCGACTGTCGCGGTAGAGCGAGATCCGTAGGCATAGTAAATTGCGAGATTGCCAGCTCCATTTATTGAAGAGTTCATCTGCCGCTTTTATTTCGTAAATGAAGTTCACAGCATCAGGCGAGTCAGTTGACTGATGCTCGGCAAAGTGAAGAAGAGCCATTACTGTATCCCTTCGAAACTCCTTCCTCTCCAGGCTGTCAAACACACGGATGTCAATGTACTCTTTTCCGCAGGCTACCGGTATTAAAAGTGTGGGAAGTCCTCAGGCCGAGCTATTGGCGACATTGTTGCGCGCTGAGGGCAAGCAGCAGTACACAGACGGGCTCGAGCAGGCCGTGCATTACTGTGGCAAACTAACTCGAATCCGAGTCCTCCTTTATGAATCCCTATCCCCGCACTAATCCTCATTCCGGTGACTATCACATCTGGGGTGGACGGATAGATCAAATGCAAATTTTCTTACTTTGTGTACACATGTCAGTGTGAGGAATGTTTGGAGTCAATCGGACAGGCAACGCCCCTCTTGTTACTTGCTCTTGACACAATTCTAGATACACAGTTACTATTATAACTATTTGCGCGAACAGAGTGGCCTTACTTACATAGATATGCGATACTGGGGCTGGGATGCCGGCTTGAGCTGCATCCCGGCCGATGCAGACTGGGCGGCCCCATCGTGTCACATACCAACTACCCTTGAGTGGGCATGCCAGAGATGCCAGAATAGGGACATAGATTTGATGCTCTTGTCATGATCGCTCCAGTTTCCTGGCTCAGGGGTCGTCTCCTGTGGTTACAATTGTAAAAAGTTTAGACTCTGAGGACCTGTCTTGTGTTTGATTTGTTACTGTTACTACCGTGCGATAACGTAATTGCCGGCGTGTGCCGAGTGAATCGGAAATCAGGTGGACCGGTGCAATGCAAGTGGCTGTATGCGTCCCGGGCTGACTGGCACTGACTGACAGTACTAGTACGTCTCTTCTTTGTCCTTATAGATGACACCATCTGCTGCGCGATTCACCGCCGATGCTGACAAAAGTGTGGCAGACGAATCGAAACTGCTCCGTTTGGGAAAGGTTGCATCAACAGAACGTTCGCAGACTCACGAGTGAAAGTGAACGGGGCCATGTCTTACGGCGAAAGTCTCCCGGTATCCACCTTTCATGTATCCATACATAGGCTAGGTGCTGATGCCCCCAGCCAGGATCAGGTAGACCGTGTGGCAAATTTGTCAGACGCTCAAGCTGATATCTTCAGCGACGTAAGCACCTTTACACCTCCCGCGAATGCGTGATCGTTTTCGTGCGAGACTCCCGGCCAGATCCGAGAGTTGTATCGCGAGCGTGCAGCTATTGAACGCGACTATGCTGCGAAATTGTTGGCCCTTGCGCAGAAGACAATCGACAAGAAGAACAAGAAGATGGCACGGGCCGTGGTGGGCGATGAGCCGTTTAAGCAATGGAATGAGGAGACACTCCTCCAGAGGTGAGACTGTGTTGTTCTCGTCTACTTGCCACTCGTCTCTCACCTACGTTTTTAGTACATTGGAGAGCGCATACTCCAAGATCATCGCGTCGCTCGTGAACTCTCAACAGGAACATCTGAACCTCGCAGACGCGCTGAATGTACAAATTGTCGGCGTATTGGCTTCGTTGGCGCGGAAAAATGAAAGTCACAGAAAGAAGGCAAGTCGCGGATCGTTTTGACCGCCTTGTGAATTCTCACACCACTACTTAGCAAGCGCAATTCTACCAGAAAGTCCTTGCAGATAGGGACCGTGTCTATAATGATCGTTCGAAGGTGCGGAGTTGTATCTATCACCTTCATCACGGACCCACATTTGACCACATATAGAGTAAAGTAAAGGTATGCGGGCGCTGTTGAAAGCCATGTCACCGGTAAAGCTTATCGTGCTCAGTATGACGAAGAGTGCGCCGAGGTCGAGACCTATCGTCAGAAGCAGGTCTTAACGCCCTCCTCCCTCCCTTTGGGTGGTATTGATGATTCCATATCAGGGACGTGCGCAGGACGACAAACATTCTGGTCGAGCTGCGAAACAATACCAGCAACAGATCGTGGATATGAACAACGCGAAGAAGTGAGTTTACGCACAATTGATGCACAATAGCAGCTTCGAATTTTATTCGATAAGCATGTATATCATCTTCACTGCCATTGCAAACAAAGTGAAGGATAGACATTACACGGAAGTCCTTTCCACGATAGAAAACGTAAGACTTATCCTTTGCTCCCGTGGATAGTGGAACCTAACTTCCGAATAAGCAACATCGTCAGGAGTTTTCTCGTAGTCGATGGTTAGCCACTGACGCAATACACAGAACACTTCCAGTCAAACTACATCACCAACGTCGCGACCGTGCTTCATTTGGCACAAACGCTCCAGTTGAGTCATTACGATGCCCTGAAGAACCAAGTCTCGGTCGTCGATGCCGCGATAAGCTCTGTTGACCCCAAAAAGGACCAGGAACTCTTCATCGAACACAATCTACGTCCCTTCGACTCCCCGACCGATTGGACTTTCGAGCCCTGCTCTAGTTACTATGACACTGTGAGTGGATAGGATCTGTTGGTTGTCAGGCATAAATGCAAATTTTCTGCAGGCAGAGCTTAACGTCGAAGGTGGGGCAAAGATTTTCTTGCAGAACAAGCTTTCGAGATCCCGTGGAAAATTGCATGAGCTGAAGCCACTGCTTGAGGCTAAGAGTAAGTGAACGAGTCGTGAGACCCGCTAGCAAGCTCATAGAACCCCAAACCCACCTTTCTCCGGTGCTAAGGAAAAGAAGCGGAACAGGGCATGTCATTTGTAAATGCAGGAAGTGGAAATCCCTCGTCAGGGAGTGTAGACGCCATCGATGTACGTCACTGTTCCCCTCATAACGACGAGTGAATCCACATGACCACCGGCAATATTTGGGCAGGGTTTGTTAGGCGTACAACACCAGGTAACGTTGTACGAGGTCTCCCATTCGATTCTTGAGACGGAAATTCGAATTATTGAGACGGCTCTTGGGGGTAAGCGCCGGGAAAGAGTCAGAGGGAACTTTTTCTTATTTACCTATCCATTTCAGGCGATGAGGGTTCCCAGAGGCCCCATTCGTTCAAGAGTTCCTCTTTCACAATACCCACGGAGTGTGGATACTGTGCTGTGCGTGGGATGTCGTTCAACCTTCTATGGCTTGACTAAGGCCGTCTGCCAGACGTCCATCTGGGGTCTCAGTAAGCAGGGGAAAACGTGCAGGGCGTGCGGTCTCTCTGTTCATTCAAAGTGCGAGCTCAAGGTGCGTTTTTCATGACTCTAGTTTAGGATCTGACTGATTTCATTGGATAACCCAGGTCGCAGCCGACTGTTCGGGCGCTCGCGGCGTGCGGCAGAAAGTGGCGGTTTCTGAGTCTAGCTCTACATCCGCTCTTTCTAGAAGCAGTTCGAGAGGTGAGGCTGACTTCTGACCACATCGGATCGAGGATCTCACCCCCTCACGTGTTCACAAGCGTCTACATCATTAGCGCCCACTGCCTCGTTCTTTACACAACCCAGCCTCCTCACCACTCCGGAGACGGACTTTCCCGTTGTTCGTGTCATCTACGATTTTACCCCTACCTCCCCTTTCGAGCTTGCCGTGCACGGTTAGTCTGCGTGTATTGGACCGTGCCAGTGTCCTCCCGCGCTGACCCCGTCTGTTCTAGAGGGGGCATCCGTGCGTGTCATCGAGGAAGATGATGGCTCTGGATGGGTGAAAGTGGTCGACGAAGACGGTAGCCGAGGACTTGTACCCGCATCATACATAGAGTCGGAGGATGTAACACAGGTGCCTAGCCCGGGAACTGGACCCTTGCCTAGCTCGGGTCAATTCGGTGAGCGCCACATCATCTCAGGTGGTTGAGGTTCTTATTGTTGGAAGTTCGTGGGCTATATGATTACCGCTCTCAGGGTCCAGACGAGTTGGACGTTTCGGAGGGCACCCGAATTGAACTGACCACCGGGCCTTCAGGTGGACAAAATTATGCTGATGGATGGTGGGAGGGTCAGCTGCAGCGAGCACCTGCTTTGAGTCGTGTCATACTGATCTAAATCTTTCTCAGGCATTGACGGGCAGGGCAGAAAAGGAATTTTCCCTAGCAACTATGTGAGCTGAGCGCCCATTTATTTTTTTCATCGAGCTAGATGGTTAACACGATGCAGGTGGAACTTATATAGTAGGTGGAGATGTAATATGGACGCTACCCCTCAATTTGACTATCTGCGATGAGGAGGGAAATGCGATCAGCGGAATGGGTCGAGAGTCACTCGGCCTTTGCACTTGTTTTGCTTTTCAGACGCGCAACCAAGTTAGTCTGACTTCGTACCTCGACACCGTTGGCACAAAGGGGCTCGATGCGCTGTCCAACTGAAGAATCATACAAAGCATGGCCACAACTCTATGCACCAACGTTGGTCATGCAACTTTGCGATGTGGGGGCTTCCGGTTTGACGCCTGCTTCGTATGTATATACATGTTGACATGCAAGGCCAGCATGGCATATATTGGAGTTGATGCGTGTTGGGCATTCAATCCCTGCTCAGACCACGGACCACGTGGTCAATGCGTGTTAGCGCCAGAGGTATTCAAGACCGGTATACACCTTCCTAGTATGACGTCCACTCCTCCCAATTGCACCCGAACAATATCTAGCCCGATCATTGCCCACCTCGAGTAATGAATAGGACGGGTCCTGAGGAGTACTGTATCAAATCTCTGTGGTGGGCATCTCGAACTTAATTGGGTAAAGACTGAACCTACTTTTTTATATTAATGTGGGACCCACTTTCTTGATTTAATGTGGTCCTCCCACCGTGAGGTGGCAGCAGCCCGAGCAACTCTTTCTGTTGTCTCCGATATTGTTCTCAACTGAATTGTCAAAGCTGCAATTTGATTTGTCCATAGCATGCACCCAACGCATGCACACACACCATACACATGTACATACTGTATACGGCGAACGGCGAAAGCAAATATAGCTCTCCCACGTACATATGACGTACGAAAGACGAAACACACACAGAGCCGCGGAGAAACGATACAAACAGCAGCAATTTGTTGTTGGGGGGATTACTGCACTCGTTGTCCTCGTGAGAGATTCAACTCACTATCAAGGAAGCCTGAACTGAACAACTGAATTGCCAGAGGTTCTCACAGCAGGACTAGGTTAACTGCTCCCGTGCATCTCGTCGTCGTTTTGTTTTTGTTGCTCCTCTACACTATCAAACCAAAGTCCGAAGGTCGCGCTATCCCACGGGGTCTATTGAGGTCTAGTTGCTGTTGTTGCTGGATCAACTGAATTTACCCGCTATCGTAATACAATCAACCAAGTGCGTAGTTCGTGCGCCACCTCCCTAAGCTATAACAACAACAAAGTTTCGGAGCCGTGTGCGGACAAACACTCGGGACGGCGCAGAGGCCTCAACCATGACCGCAACGCGCGCGCACACAAAAAGGAAAGGTCGTACCACAGTATGGTAGGCGGTTTGTACCCTCGTGTTATGACAGAAAGGGTAGCTTCGCAAGCAGGCACCAGGGAGGAGAGAGCGCGCCATCAATTCCTTCTCGATGCGCCCTCCACCTTCTCATATCGCTAATTTTGGTTCAATGTGCCTCACTGCTGTGTGGAGGGGGCTGGCAAGAGCCGTTGGCGCAGGGGCGAGAGACTAATTGGTTTTTATTTACTGTACTTCTGCCGTCTGGGCCTGGCTAGGGAGGCAGGGGAAAGGGGGGAAAAGGGGGTGGAAGGTGGGGGCGGTAGGGTGGGCAAAGCTGTAGAAGCGAGCTGCGCGATGCGCGATGATGGATGGATGGATAAAGCAGCCCAGGCACTTTGGAACCATGGAAGCCAAGCCAGACCAAGTGAGATATGAGTCGACCCTGCATGCTGAGGCACCGTTAGGCTTTTTCTTTTCTCATCACATAGGAGGGAAGCACCACCCTTCTTTTCAATTTGACCTACTAGGAAGAGGGCGTAGCAGCGCAACTGGGAAGCCGCGTCATCCGTGTTCAATCTGGGCCCATCAATTTGAATCAACAGCCTTTGTCGTGCCATCATCATTCATACTTCAGTTCCCTTCTTCCTTTCCTTTCCTTCCTTTCTTGCACTTTTCTTGCGCCTTCTTCCTTCTCGAGCTTTGGTAAATTTCATTTGATGGGAAGACGGCGAAGTGAGGTAGTCGATCAATCAATCAAAATCAGTTCGTTGTTGTAGTAAAAGTCTAACAGCGTATCGCCGATATGGCCGCCGTGCATCCCCAGCGCCTTCTCGTTGGTTGGACCTTCGCATGTCGAGATGATGCGCGCTTGAGCTTGTGGACGACGACGATACGACCGCTTGTGTTTGCCGTGACAATCTCGCATCGGATCTTAGATTTACGTTGATATTTCCATGGGCATAGACGGGCTCCCTCACCGATCTTCCGAGGTTGACCGAGGCACTAGTACAAAAGAAGGGTTTTGCTGCCCCTTTTATGCCCGGGAATGGGCCTTGTAAGGAACGCGCCAAAGAGACTCGTGGGAATTTAACTGGGTTGACCGCATGGTTCTACTTTGACTGATTGATAGAGACGGAAGTTTGCATATCAACTTTAATCATTGCGGGAGAGAGAACCAAGTCTGGAGCTGGAAGGAGTTACTTCCACCATTGGGCGATCAGAACAGAAAAAAGAAAGAAACAAAGAAAAGATAGGGGCTGTGAGAGAAAAGGATGGAGGATTGATACAGAACGAGTAAGTACAACAATCAGTCAGGAAGATCTGGATCGGCTACAATTACAATTAGACATGGAAAGACGAACAGACGGTGGGAAAAAAGATGCAGACCCAACGCAACAGGCTACCTGCCCCCACCGCCAACACCCAAGCCTGTTCGAATGAACGCGCCATTCGTCGCCATGGGCCCGTAACCTGCTCCAGGCGGCATCTGTGCGGCGACCTGGACGCTGGTGGCGGCGGCAGACGCGGCCGAGGGCCCATCTGCGCGGCGGTCCTCACGCTCGGCGGGCGTCGCGCCGCCACGTCCAGGATCTGGTAGACCGTTCATCTGCGAAAAAGTATCGCCGAGTCCGTAGAGCTTGCCGTTGAATTCTGCATACTCGACCTGCTCGTGGAAGTACATGTCGCGCAATTTGAAGAAAGTGGATGCCGTGAGGAGCGAATCGGAGCCTGCCTGGTGGGAAGGTCCAATGCGCATCACCTGGAGTATGTTCATAGCAGTTTTTTTTTTTCATTAAGATGGAGAACACGTGTGAGTTGTGCAGTACCCTTGGGCAGAGGGAGAGGGCTCACTCCAAGTTCGTCAGCGACCTCCTGAAGGCCCCCCCTTAGTCCTTTCAACACGCGCATCATCGTCTTCATATCGTAGCTGATGGGGAACCATTTTCGCAGCCTTTCAAAAAAAGCTTCTTCAGTCGTGGGGAGGGACAAGGCGGTAAGGAGTTTGAGGAAATAACCAAAGTCGTAGCCGCTGACCGGTGAATACTCAGTCCGGAGGATTTCGAAGAGGATGACCGTATGACGCACCTATGAAAGGAGATCCACCTCGTCTCGTCTGTGAGCACCAGGCCCGACGTGATCATGAGCTCCGAAAAATCGTTCGGAAGTATCCCAATCTCCTCGTGTCGCTGAAAATCGATGCCAGACTTTTGCAAAAGTTCAACAGATTCCGGTGCGAACATGTCTTCGCTGGACCGGCGATTAGTGGTTCCATTAAAGGGTGCTAGAATCCTCCGCGAGAAGCATTTAGCCTACTTACTTTACGCTAAAATGAAAATTGAACTGCCAGGTCGACACGTCCTGCGGGTAGTTGCCGTCTTCATCGGAAAGGGTGAGCCCAATCTGGATGATCTTGAGCAGGTCCACGTTACAGCGCATGGTCTGATAGTGGTAGTCTGACGATGTCTTGAAGCTGCCTATTGGACGCGCGACAACACCAGGGAACTCGGTGTCCTGGACGGAGCATGGGAGCCGTCAGGTTAGTGCGTGGGGGCGTGTGTTCCGCGCGGGGGCCATACCAAAGCGACGAACGGATATTTGTCTATTAGACCCCGTATGTTCCGCATTTCGAGGTTGAGATTGGGCGCCCATACCTCCCTTATGGGAGACATATCGCCAAATTGCTTTCAACTTTTACTTGATGTTCTGGTTCCGGAGGGGCAGAGGCGGAGTGCCCGAGTCCGAGCGGGTGGCGTGACCCATCAACAGGACACGTGCCCTATCTCACACGTGATCATTCTGGAACTCGAGGCGGCGGCGAGGCTGCGCAGAGAAGACTCCTGTTGAGGGAGAGTATACATAGGGTGTATGTTATGTTTGGGACACGATATGCTTGTACGTCTATCTGACACATCAAACAGGCACATTTGGAAGCACCATGCGGAATATGAGGTCAACCTCTTCCCGGGGTAGTACGTATGGTCGGGTACCTCGGAACTAGTATCCACTATCCACCACTTACAAGGCAGCAGATAGCTACCAATGAACTGAACTGGTTCTCCAACCCGGTCCTCCTCATAATATGGAAAATGGCTCTGGACATACATCGGAGAAACTCTATTGCACAGCAAGGGAAAGACCCCGCTCCAGAAGAACCCAGACGAAGTACATCTCGCGATCATGGCCCGAGGGGAAGTAGAAGAAGTGCCGCGCAGCGACTCCCAGCATGGGGGATCGCGACCGTGAGAGAGGATACCGGAGCTTGTCACGGGTGGAAAGGCACAGCTCCGTAGAGACGCTGTGATAGGGGCATCAGCAACACGAGTACACCCATGGTGGCGTGGAGCGATTGACTCTGACCTAGAGAACGCGCGTCGCGTCATTCGACTTGCCTCCCACGACCCTGCACACGTTCGAACATCCAATTGCTCACGGGAAAAAAAGACGGCCTACACCCGAAATTTGCCGTTTGGCGTGCCCGGCCGTTGGTGCCCCATGGGAGGTTTACGAAATACTGACCTCGCTTTTTGGATGGTCGCCGTGGCAAATGTTGGTGGCGGATGGGCAACCAGTGGGAGCACTGGGCTGTGGGTGAGTAAACCCTGGTTATCGATTTGGAAGTTGTTTGCTGGAAACTGCGGAGACAAGTTTTCAGATTACAGATCGCTGCAGAGTTTTCGTTTGGGAGGAGCTGAGATTTTGTCGGAGGTTGTGACGCCACGGATGAACGTTAACGCAAGCCAATCTAGACAATGATCGAGGGACTCTGTGTCGGTTATCTCTGGGCGTCTTAAATGAAAACAGAGAAAGGATGCCCTAGAACGACACCGGGAAACACTATAACGAAATGTGGGGTATGGCCCTGTGCGCACTTTCTTAATTCTGCTTTGTGTTACGCGAGTTCCCCCCCTCATTGACCTAGACGCTATCGGGATGGCTAATATCGCAAAGGGACGCTGGGAGAGGGCGACGCAATGCGCAAGAGGCGTACATGAACGAATATTTCCATCAGGAAGGGAGGAAAAGGGGGGTCAGAAGAGAAGTTTATTGGATCCGAGAGACTGGACATAGAGGGGTCAGGAGAACAGTCCAGTTGGAGTCGAGATCCATGAGATCACAAAACGGGATCAGTGTGCAACCATTGAACGACGATTGCTGACATTCTTAGCTCGTGGTTGGAACGGTGATCTCAGGGTTGCGTTTGCTGACTGTATCGTGGAGTGTAAGGAAGTCGCGGAAACGGAGGATAATGACAACAAACGCCCATGTTAAAGATACGGTCACGACGAACCTTGTTTAGGCTAGGTATCATAACGCCGGGACGAAGTAGCCAGATTCGCACCTAGAACCGTGGGCCCGGACAAACGGATAGGACCGTGGGTGATTTCCGTAGAAAGCAGTATGGTGACAAAATGGAAGTGACAGGTGCAAAGCCGAGACGGCCTGGGACCTCACCTGCCCTATTATCGATGAAAGCAAAGTTCAGTGGAAGCGCGATTAGGGCGATAAAGACGCCTTAGGGCATGAGGCGTTCATTTGCGCCCAGGATGGGAGGAGAGAGACAGCTGACAGCCTGCAGGACCGGAAAAGCCATCTCGGGACATGACCGTGAGGGTGGTGTCATTTAAGGGCACTCCCCCAGAGTGAGTGAGGGCAGAAAGTCACACCTGAGTAGAATGGTTGAGTCAGAATGATTAAACGATTGTCCAGTCTGGAAACGCCCAGGACCCTGAGGGCCGTGCGGTACATATCAGCACGGAGGTCCGCGATTGCTCCGGGCGATCTAGTGGACATGAGAGGACACTTGGAGCACATTGTAACGACAGCTTCTAACAAGAAATTCTCCCTGACAGGGAGCTTCGTGGTTACACGACGCCACGCAGAGTTTGGGACTGTATATATTGATTGGAACAGCCTGTAAACGCGTGTACGCGCAAGGGCCGGAAAACTCCGGTGTGGGTGATTTGGAACACTTTTTTCAGACACTTCTTTGTAAGCGTATAGTATGCGTAGCTGATAGATGCGGGGGGGAGGGGAAGGGGGTAGGGGAGAAGGTAACCAAGGGTTGGCGCCATAGAAGCGCCACTAGAATGATTGTGGAGGGTTACAGTAGGCCGGAGTCGACCGTAAGCGGCGAAGAATGTGCAGAAAGACGCCCAAGTTGTGGGAGACGCGATTGGATATCGGAGGGGATAGAGATGATACGGTAGACGCGTTCATAAGTGATGATATCGCCATGGGAGACGAAGGGAGAGAGAGATTGACCGATTTCCCGTTCCCAGGCCCGGGCCGGGGTCGTAATACTTACATTTAGCACTCAATCTCGGTCAGTCGGACTGTGTGTCTGCCCTGCCTCCATTTCCCTCTTCGGGGCTGCCCTTCTTTCCCCTCACTAAGGGCCTTTCCCTTATATCACCCCCCCCTTCCATACCCTCTTGCGGATGCCCCACGTCTCTTGACAATGAACGCCGTTCATCCGTATTCCGATGCCCAGGCGCTCGTCTACCCTCCTCAGTACACCGATCCTGCTCACCACCGCTCTTCTCTCTCCCAGTCACTCTCTGCCTCGCCCTGGTCCCCATCGCATGCCCTAATGTCTAGCTCCCAAGCCGACCACGCCAGAATGTACTCTTTGCTACACCAGCCTACAATCCATACCTTGCCTTATACTGCTCCCTCACCCGCCGTCTTCTATAATCACCAACCTCATAATAATCATCAGCACCCCCGGATGCAACTCAGCACACCGGTGCCACTCAACTTTTCCAGCCCTCAAATCGAGAGCAGCATTGGTCCCAATCGCGGCGTCTTGACTCGCCGCCAGGCACGGGCCGCACAATTGCGCGGGACGCCTCAGCCTCCCAGCCAACATCAGGATGGTACGGAGACCACTTCGCCAAGTGAAACTCAGGACGTGCGTGTATCTGGTTCCATTCTCTCTCCTTAATGTCCTCTCCGCCTGACTACTTCCGCGCAGGTACCTCCTGCCACTCAGCGTTCGCCGTCACGTTCGTTGACGCCCGTTAACGGCATGCCCTCAGGGGAACCTTCAGAGCATTCGAATACCCCCATCTCTGCGCATCAGGACCCTCTCTCCGTTCCGCCACTGCCTTCTTTGTACGCCACCCCGTCGGTCCCTTCCGACTATCCTTTCCCATTATTCCCCGGTCCGCCCTTTAGCCCCCGCGCTGTCTCTCCCGCACACAGCGTTGCATCTGCCATCACTAGTCTCACTGAGGGAACGAGCATAAGGTCTGACTTTGATCGGCCGCATTTCAAGTACCCTGCAGCAGGAGATGCTCTTCAAAAACTCATCGGCAAGCCCCGCAAGCAACGGCTCTTCAATCATCAGCGTAAAGAAATTTGCCTCTACCACCAGGAGAACCCTGGAATTCGGCAAGAAGATATTGCAAATAAGTGGGGCGTGGAGCGCAGCACGGTATCGAAAATTCTGAAACAGAAGAGCAAGTGGCTCAACGTGCCAGACGGGGAAGAACCTCATACCGCTAAACACAGGTATGCTCCGATCCGCGGTTCCACAGCCTTACCCTAAATGCCTTCCCGGCTCCCACAGACCGTCAAAATTTCCAGAGATTGAATCAGAGCTTGCCAAGTGGCTTTACGAGTGCCGGGACAAGAAAGTGCAGCTAACCGACTCGGTGATCCGCAACAAGGCAAAGGAGGTCGCCAAACAGCTTCAGATCCCCGAAGATAAATTTAAAGCGAGTTCCGGCTGGGTCGAGAACTTCAAGCACAGACACGGGATCCGTCGGGGTCAATTCCACGGCAATGGGAGGAACGCACGGTTAGGTCGCCTCCACGGCGTGGCAGCAGACTCGTCCACGGCGCACTTTGGGCTGTCGATCACGGATTATATCGTCCAGAACGAACTGTATGCGGTTGATGACACGTTGCGGAGGTCACCGACACCCCGGCCGGGAAACGTGTCTATTGATTCGGGGGCAGGTGCAGGCGCAGATACTGGTGGTGCTTCTCAGGGGGGCGGTGGTGGCCCTGATTGCAGCCTGCCGTCCCCGGTGCGCGTGGGTTCCCCCATTCGTACCTCGGCACCATCTGGCATTCAGACTGCCGGCTCTGACGGTGCCCCGTCTTCTGCGCTGACCTCGCTCACTTCTGCGTCCTCTGATCAAATACCGGCAGACCTCACCGGTAGGTACGACGCTGGCGTCCCGGACCACGTGCCATCTGGAAATCAGGAGTATCCACTTGTACTTCCGAGGCAACGGCAACATCGCATGCACGTCTTTGGCTGCCATGCGGAGGGTCTGCATCTACCGATACCCTCTCCGGCGGAGGCTCTTGAGGCGGTGGAGAAGGTCATGCATTTTATGGAATCGCAGTACAAAGAGGAAGGTACAACATCAGATATTCAGCGGACGCTCCTTCATATTCACATGAAGATTACTGAGTTGAAAGGACAACCGTTGTCATCTGCAGAGGACCCTGCTCACCACGAACTCTAAAAAAAAAAGGGACACTCCGCGTCTGGGAGTGGGTTTTTTTTCCCCATTTCATTGCCTCCTCCCCCCATAATCGTCGATTCGTATGTTTTTTTTTTCCTTTTACTGCATCTCTTCCTTCTGGTCCATCTGTGCATCATATCTGCTTTCCTTTCACTTTGTGTTCAATTCAATCCACACGCACCTCCACACCTATCGCCATCATGCAATTCTTGTACTCATTCCCATGCCATCTCATTGTTGCCACCTCATGCCACGTTTGCTTCTTCCACTTTTTTTTCCCTCTCTCTCTTCTGCAGTGGGTCATTGTAGGGTCGATTTGGGTCAAGGTGTTTCTGCTTCTCACTCACGCCCCTCTCGGTTTTTTTTTTCTCTTCCATGCATTGAACGCTCCCACCCCTCTCCCATGCTTTGCATATTCCCCGTTTCCCTCTCTCCATACCCTCACCGCACCTTACGTAGTTGTCGTGGTACTCCCACCTGCCATTGTTCACACCCCCCTGCATTTAACCATGAAGGCAATGAACAATGGTGTCCGTCCCACACGTAATCTTCCACGCCATGCGACAAGAGAACGGGGCATGGATTCGTATCCACAGTACACAACTGCAGCATGCGGTGGAGTATTTCCCTTCTCCTAGAATACACGTGGGAGATGGATGGCAGGTACGGTACGGCCGTTGGCCAAATGCGGCGACGACACGCATGGCGAAACTACAAATATGGCCTGTCACGAATCACCGACGCGCGAGCCTCAAGGATTAGACAGTGCGTGGGGCCCCGCGCGGTGTGCACGTTCGCGGGGCAGAAATGGCGTGGCATATCGTGCATGAGGCAGGAGTGTAAACTACTATCGACCACTAGTACTCCTCGTCTCCTCGTCTGTGTCCGCCGCCACCACCCCACAAAAGCGCGCCCCAGCCGCGTGGCGCCAACATCTGTACAACGGTACCTTTTCCCACCCCCGACATCAACATCAAACCCTCCCAACACACACGCCCGAGGAATTCCCAATTCAACCCTACTCAATACAGTTTTCTGCTTCCCCCTTCTCACTTATGGCTTATTGATAAAGGGGCGCTAAGAAACGCGAAACACGCGTGCGCCGGTTCGTCCCCGTGCCTTCTATCATGCATACGAATCTTGTCAAGTGCGACCACCTCTCAGGTTTCACGGATCGATTCTTCTTTTTGACTTGGCAGCAGGGTCATTGGCCCTGAAAATGATTGGAGAATAAACCGTTAGCGAGGCCAAGTCTGGCAAGAAGCAGTCACGAGGCACGGAAGTATGTAGCACCCGAAGCGGAATGGGAAAGGTTGTTGAATAGAGGAGCTTGAAAACCACCGGGTCGGCAGCAATAATATTAAAAAGTACGTCGGAAGAGGTGAAAAAAGGAAAAGCAAAGGGGAGCAAGAAAATTGGAGAACAAAAAAGCACCACATGATACTGAGAGGAGTGCTCACCTCTCCGTTGCCAGCGGGTTTCATGATAGTCAGCTTTCCGGACGAGGCCGCATTCACCATCTGTTGCTCGACAGATTTATTGATCTTTGCACTAAGTGCCTATGACATGATTTTCAGTTGTGTGTGTGTGTGCGAAAAAATGTACGGAGAGGGGGAAAATGAGGTGGGACCTGCCTTGTGCATGGATGCCTGCTTGATGGCATTTGCCTTCTTCGGTGCGACTGTGCGGCGACCTTTCTTCGTGTTGGCGGCTGCCTTGTGTGCACGTCGTGCATTGTTGTTGCCAGTGGATTTGCTTTGCAGGCCTTTGGTCATTCCTTGGACCATCGTGTATGCGCAAGTTCAGGTTCAGGTTTTCAGGCGATCGATAAAAGCTAAACAGGTGGAATGCCATTCGGGTTAAGGTTACGGAGACACCCGGGTACACTCACACAAGCAAGCGACAAAGCGGGACTCTGACCGGTGCTCACCCACCTATGCTGCTGCTTTCTTCGGCGACGATTGCGCGCTTGCCGCGTGTGGTCGCACCTACAGGAAGGGTACGTTTTTCGTACTTGTCTATCTATCCCTCTTCTCATTCCCCCCCTTCCCCGCTGCGTTGGCCAACGCTGACTCTGCCACATCTTTTTCCGTAGTTCAAGCGTGCTGTACACGCCCTGCCCGACCACCCTCCAATTATCTCGCATGGGCCTCCTGGGCGTAGTGCAGTAACGGGGCACGTCGCAACAGTCTTTGGCTGCACGGGTTTCCTCGGACGTTATCTCGTATCCAAACTCGGTGCGAGTTCTTCGGTTCCCACACCCGAGACAATAACAACTTACCATTGAGTATGGGCCCGCGCGTAGCTAAGGCAGGGACGCAGGTTATCATTCCTTACCGGGATGAAGATGACAAGCGTCATTTGAAGGTTACCGGCGACCTCGGTCAGATCGTTTCGATGGTATGTGTGTTCTCCGATTCCGCGTTTCCCTTTTTATTTTATTTTTATATATTTGAATAAAATTCGTGCCGCTTACACGCACCATGTTTGTTTGGTAGGAATGGGACATTCGCAATGAAGAACAGATTGCAGAATGCGTCCGGCACTCGGATATCGTGTACAATCTCGTTGGTCGTGATTACGAGACCAAGTGTGCCCTTTCCCTTTCCTTCTTCCCCCCCGTCTTCGTGCCAGTGTAATACTGACTTGTGATCCATTTCCAAAAAAGAAATTTCACTTTTGACGATGTTCATGTCAAGGGTGCTGGACGCATTGCTAAGGTCTCGGCGAGCGTTGGCGTTCCGCGGCTGGTCCACGTATCGCACCTCAACGCTTCGCCAAACTCGACATCCCAGTTTTATCGTTCCAAGGCTGCCGGTGAGACTGCAGTCCGCGAGGTATACCCCTCTGCCACAATCGTTCGGCCTGGCCCAATGTTCGGACATGAGGACAAGTTCCTCACGAATATGTCAGGTATGGCCCATCTTTCGCCATGTTTTACAGTCTTCTCACTGGCCTCTGGCTCTACAATCAGTGTGGCCCGTCTGGTGGAAGCTCAATCACGGTCAGACCAAGGCTCGTCCCGTACATGTGCGTTTCTATAGCATCTCTCTCCCCTACGTCTCCTTATCTTACATACTCTACCCCAAGGTAATGGATGTTGCCCAGGCCCTCTCAAACCTGCTTGGAATGCCCGCCATCGACCGCACGCTCGCACTCCCAGGCCCGTCATCACTCACATACGAATACCTCCTCGAACTCGTCTCAACGCTCACCTACAATCCCCCTTCGCGCGCACCGGTAGTCCCAAAGCGCATCGCCCTTGCCCTCGCCCGTGTAGCACAGCGCATCTGGTGGCCAGCGCTCAGCCCTGACGAGGTCGTGCGGCGCTATATCGATGATGCTGATACGCCGGGCGATTGGGCCCTCGTCGGCGTCGGCCCAGACGAGATTGAGAATCACGCGATCACCTACGTCCGCCGTTATCGCTCCGCGTAGGTTTTCTACCCTCTCTACGGCCTCTGGGGGGCTCTAGCTTCTCCCCCCTTCTTTTCTTCTTCTCTCTTGCCTATCTTCGCTTACCCCTTATATTAATAGCGCGAACTATATCCGCCCTATCGTTGTGCCGCCACGACCGGTAAGTTCCACCCACTGTTTTACTGTATCTTTCATTTCCCGTAATGTGTGTCTGACGGTTGACGGTTCCTCGCCCACAACAGTTGACAGTTGAACAATAAGTTAGGATGCTTGCGTAGAGCGTTTGTGTCGCGGAAATATAGCCTGGTGGGGTAAGAGGGCGAGGGGCAATAGCCGAAGCGCCGACGCACAAATACCCAAGTAGGGAATAGACTTAGATAAAAGATAAAACGGGGCTGCTAAAAAAAACAAACTTTACCTTTTTGTTTCTTTTCTTTTTTTTCCCCGGGACGTCATCGGGGGTCGTTATAAGTTAGGATCTATCCCAAGTTGGCGGAACGTTCTTACAGGGTAGGGGTAATATACCCACACGCCTGTCAGTCAGCGTTCTCTTCAGACGCCATATGTCTAGGCACCTCTTTTTGCGTCATACAACCCAGAAGTGTACGTGATCATATGTCCGCGCGCCCAAGACGCGCCCGTCCCGAATATATTTTTTAGAGTTCGCGCTCTTTTCTACGGTTCTAGCCGACTTTTTGGGTGTGTGGAGGAAGAGAAAAGAAAAAGAAAAGAAGACTGATTTGGTTCCTGAGAAGGACCGTCCCGGACCCCGACCTGGATCGGCATACCGTGTACTGTATGTGCTTGGTTGGCGTACTTGGACGCATTTCTTTTGGCCAACTGAACATCTTCTTTATTCATTGTATTTACAGTAAGACAACAGGAAGACGTGCTTTCCCACCACTGCAACACGCCATCGATCGTCATTAAAAGAAGAATAAAAGCAAGTAGAACAAAAACAAAGAAAACACGCAACGCAAAAGGACGACAGAAGAATTAAAAGGTGACATCAACATAGAAAGCGAAAGAAGTGGGGTGGGTGGAATGGAATGCCACAGAGAGTATGACTCGTACAAACTCGTACAAAAATATGGAGAAACGGAGAACAAAAAGTAAAACAAACAAATACGTCCTGGATTAACTAAATTTCTAAAGAAACGATCTTAAAATTCATCCACCTATCATTTTGTGTCCAATCCCTCCTCTGCTTCCTGATTCGAGCTCTTAATAAACGACCATCAAGCCCGTACTCAACGCTTGACCTCC
Source organism: Russula lepida (assembly GCA_003316425.1). NCBI lineage: Eukaryota > Fungi > Basidiomycota > Agaricomycetes > Russulales > Russulaceae > Russula > Russula lepida. Next base: position 48,728 of record QFEZ01003873.1, read on the forward strand.
AAGGACACAGCCTCGCCCATCAGTGGCGCAGGGGTAAGGATGGGCGGTGATGGGCCTCGTCCACTTTCTCCTTCCATTCCTTCCGAAAAACGATTCAAAACGTAGCAGCATCGACATACATTCCATCCCCTAGCCCAGCTTGTCTTTGCGACCGCACCTGTTGTGTTGGTTGTTGCTGTTGCTGTTGTGGTGAATGATGATGTTGAGGAGACTGATTGTGAGGGTGTGGGTGTTGTTGTTGGCGCACGACAGCGCTTGCCATATGCGTAAAATCCGTCTGACCCGCTCGAGCGAGCGCAAAAAGGCGGCGGAGCTCCTGTGCCTGCTCCGCGGCTTCCTCGTACGAGTACGAGTACTGCTCTAGACCCTCGATGCAATTCTGCACCTCCGGCCTTCCAAAACGCGCGAGAAGGATTCCCGCATAGTTGCATGATACGTGCATCACCGCCGCGTCGAGTCGAAGGTAGCCATTCTTTGTCAACACACCCGCCTGCACGATAAAAAAAAAGCATCAGAATTAGATAAAGATAAAGTAATGGAGGATTGTTCGGAAGCGCACCAAACCGGCGATACGCATCGCCCCGTGTAAAGCCTCGTCCAATACCTTAGTCCTGAGCTCTTCGATTTGCTGCTGTAGACCGCTACTGGCGGCTAGCGCCGAGCTTGTACTGCCGTGTGGGGAACCCAAACTCTCACGAATACCGCGGTCATCCAGCGCGTTGAACAAAATTATCCACATGATGTGGAAAGTTGCGTCACTCGCACAGGCTGACACAGCAGATACAAAATCCCACTCGGCAGCGAAATCTGTGGGAACTCCGACGCGAGGGAGATATTGTGCGCGCCACTCGCTGAGTTGGTGGATAATCCCGCGGAGAACTTCAACGGGCACGCCATCAGAGTCGGTCGTGGGAATCCAGAGGTTTTTGGACATGTGTCTTGAAATGCGCGCGAGAGCGTGAGCGGCACGGTAATAGCCCTACAAAAGTCAGCATTACATATGTCATGTTATTTACAACAGCATACCAAGAACTACGAGAATGAAGGCAATAGACAATCAGGAAGACTCGAACGGAAGGTAAAAGAGTCCCCACCTCTAGGTGTTCTCGCGGATCCGGCTTCGTTTGTCCATCTGCATCCACAGGATCGACAGTGTAGAAGTCGACATCATAATCCTCGTCCTCAACTTGCGGCTTTCGACGATAGTAGGCGGCACCATATGCATCTGATAGACATGCCATCCACCATGCAAATATCATCGTTCCGCGCGCTTCGGGGTCCTGAATGTTGGAAATTACTGATTTGTGATTGATCTGTACTAGGGTTCCGAATCAAATGACCGTCGTGATGAGAAAATGCTATACCTGAAGATCAAACAACTGTCGGATCGCAGACGTAAGCCAAAAGCCGCGAAAACCTAGGTGGGATAGACGGATCAGCACGAAGAACCTTTCAAAGCCTCGGACTAGAAGAGTGTACTAACCACTTGAGTCTTCTGGAACCTCTAGAGACCAAAAATAGTGACCGAATTAATATGACTACCATGATGCGAAGCATCACAAAAGAAAGACGGAGGGTAACGCACGGCTCTGCAAAGGTTCAATTAGAAGGGCGATAACGACATGCTCCGCCGCGGGGACGCGGTGCACTTTGAGGGCCTCGGCAACCTCGCGAGCGCGATTGACAAGTGTCTTGGCGAGACCGCTCTGTCGCGTTGGCGAGTTGAGACGATCTGCGACGAGAAGGGGGTGTTCAGAAAACTTGGCTCCCCATGCAACGACGGTCGCCATCAGTGCTGGATGCAACGTCTCCTCTGCACTTGCGCCCGAGGCCGAGGTTTTGTTGGCATAAATAGATGCATATTGTGGCACATTCACGTTCAACCGTGCGCGGAAGTGCGTGGGGTTGAGAAATGGCAGACGCGTATGCACAACCTGGAAATAGACCTCGACAAGGTCCAGCGCGAATCTGAGAGACAGGTGAATTTCCGCCAGAAAAGCGAGTAAAGAAACGGTCCATGAACCAGAGAGGGAAGGGCGGAAGGGACGCACTCTAAACGAAAGTGTTCTTCTTGTAATTTGTAGGCAAGTTCTCCCCAGTCCTTCCACGGATTGAGACGGTATGCGGGTAGCGGGTAGCCATTCATATCGCTGAAAGATACGATTTAAGTGAAGCTTGCAGAAAGCATGTTTTCGAGGCCTAACAGCTTACTGTACTTCATCAGGGGGGGATAGAAGATATGCAAGGAGGTCTGTAAAACTCGTATTCCGTCTTACTGGAGGACCGAATGTAGCCTGAGGATAACGAAATTGGGTTAATTGAGGACTGGAGGGTGTGGGTGAGCTGAGGTAAGTCCTTGAGTTCGATCAGCGATCAGAGTCATGCCGAGTTCATTATGAACGAGATACGAACGGCTTGTCAGGGGTGGGCGGGCTAAATAGTAAACAGTAATGTGCAAGGTCATTTACAAGCGAGCACGAATAAGGAAAAACGGAGGAACACAGACCTTTGTTGAGTGCTTGCAGTGTACGCGCGAGGACGTCGGCTGACAGTTGAGATCCGCTTCTTTTCGCTGGTAGCTTGCTGTGCGTGGTGTCTAAACAAGCGGACGTTAACTCGGCGACGAGAGAAGGAAAAAAAGGGCGGAAAACGGACGTGCATGGATAATTTTTGACCATACAATGCTGGGTATGAAAGTATGAGTCAGTCGGTGAGACAGGGCAACGGAGTGGAATACCTGGCACTGAGAATGGGACGGGAACGGTTACTCGAGGATATGAGGTGAGAACGAGGGTGAAGACATACTTTTGGTTGTCCAGGCAGTTGATGACACTTTACTTTCCTCTGCCTGTTTAGCGGGATGGGAAGGATGAGACGATGAAACCTGGGAGAGGTAGGGAATAAATAAGGGCGTACCTACATGCATCGCAAGCGATATTCTGCTTTCTCGGTGGGGGAAGCGTTTTTGCGAGCTCGTGAATCTGGTTCTGGACTGAAGGGGAGGGTAGGGAGAGTGCTGAGTTATGGGAGAGGGATGATGGGAGCATCAAAATGATGGGAGGATGAGCGTGAACGGGTGATGGTAGGAGAGTGACCCTATATATACTGACCGGCCTGATGCGAAAGCGAGCTGGAGGTGTCCGATGGCGTGTGGCCGTTGTTGTTCATTGACTGTGGTGAGCAGGAGAGATGGAGATGCTCAGTAGGTCGGTCGCAGTCGTGTAACTCGTACTTGTCTTCGGTCCCGGCCGCTTACCGACGTCCCCTCTCAGCCGAACCCTCGGCTCCGATGCTCGGCCAACCCAACCAAATAAGCACATACAGACCGTCTCTCCCTACCACGACATGGTCAAAGTCGAGATTGTCGAGGAAAAGGACCAACAAGCCCGCGAATCCCCCTATGGGTCCCCCCAGTCATCACGCACTTCCTCCTCCATTTCCATCTCTTCTATCGAATCAGACTCTCCCGTGGACGAGTCCCTTCTCGACCGCATCGCCGCCCTCAAGGACATCGTTCCTCCCACCACTCGTCACTCCCTCGTCTCGAGAGTTTCAAAATCCGCGTCTTTCTTCAAGCGCACAACAAAATTTGCCGGAAATGTCATCTGGGTGGTGACCACCTCAGCCCTTCTCATTGGCCTTCCCCTCGCCCTCATCCTCGAAGACGAGGCAAAGGTGGTCGCCCAGGAGAATGAAATGCTGGCTCAGCAGCAGGGCGCACAGCAGGTATGCACCCCCTCCTTGCCCGTAACTTTCTCTTACCGTACCTCTTTCAGATGGTCTCTGGTAGCTACCCTCCCTCATCTAATGCCCAGAAGCAGGGTGGCCAGCAGGGTCTTGTACCACCAGGCTTTTGAACGTCTATCTCCTCTTACCCTTTTCGCTTATCGTCACTCATGTTGTTATACGCATCCTATTAATGCATCCGTGCCGCCGCTTATCTGGCAGTGACCAAGTGAGCTGAGGTGACCCCCTTGGTTTCATTTACCAACGAGTTCCCCCAACACGTGGAACTTTCGCACCGCGTTCTCCACGCTGTGCATCCCTTAAGACATGTGCAAATCAAATAGCCTTTGTTTAGAACTCGTCCCTCCAACTGCGGCGAAATGTGTCATGCTTCTGATGGCCACTTACATGCTGTCCCCTCCACAGGGGTCATGAACTTTCTGAAAGCAATGCTCGGTACCTTATCAGGGGTGCCCTTCCTATTTTATTATATATTGCAGTGGTAATACAACTTAAACCCTCAAACCTTCTGTTCTTTTCTTCTACATATAGTGGGATGCGTTCTGTCACATCCACTCCCGGGTGCCGGCCCGCTTGTTTATTTGGGTCGTCCGTCGCAAGCACTTTGCTCCCTTCTGTTTCTTCATCTTGCTTTGCTCCCTTTTTTTCTTCATCTTACTCCGTTATGGTGCATCCAACGAATCAAGACCGCCCCCCTTCTAGGATCAAGTACAATGAGGTGGATTACACCATTTGAAACTGTGGGCTCCTTGATTATAGTTGTATGTGGTTCGGTGAAAGCTTCTTTGACATACGGGCAATGCGTTATCCATCAGTTCTTCGTGTACTGATTCACTAGCTCATTCCGGACTAGTCTGTATATGACCAACATGTGCCCCGACATTCTTGGAGTGTAGTGGCGGATTTGGATCTATCAATCTCAAACCGTGTTTTTGTATCGACCCATTGGTGCGGTATCTTACTCACATTTACGTTTTTAGGGGACTCTTGGACCTTAGACAAACAGTGCCACAAGAGCACGCTGTTTTCGCCAGGCTGACCGATCAGTGCCGCATTGACTACATATTCCTTTATATGTCATATTTCCTAGTTCGGGGATGAGCGAAGACACTACGAATCACATCTATGAGCATACGACAAGGTCAACGCTCGATCTGGATCTACAGGGGACGCCATATCTACTGGAGTTTCGTCCACAGACGATCTGCGTCGGGACTCCCCCATCCCCATCATGCATTAGAACCCTCTCTCACATTCCTTTCCTTGTGCCCTCCGTGGACGCCTTTCGCTCTTCATCCTCGTCCTAATCAATCTCAACGTCAGCAATGGATTACTTCTCCACTAACAACTATACGATTCGTCATGACGCCAACCACTCATCGGTACCATTTACACCCCACCAGTTCGAATCCCGGAACGAAGACTCAGACGCCCCAACTTTCATCAACCATTTCCTCTCGAACGATCTCCGTGATCTTGGAGTCCCTCGTGGCACCCTCTCCCGCCACGTCAGCCCTATTTTCCGTCGCCGCCTCATCAATGTTCGGCGAAGGCGCTACGTTCGGCCAGGCGCAATCCCCGAGGGATCGCCCTCGCAGACCGCCGGTTTCAACGCACGCCCACCAGACAACCTTCTTGCAGCCGTCGCTCCTGGACTAACCATTCATCCACTCGACGACGCATATGCTCACAGTTCTTATCCCTCGGCATCTCTATCCCCAGGTCCGAGCTCCACTATGTTCGGCCGTGATGTTCCACGACGCCACGTGGGGCAGGGTATGTTCGTACCGCAAGGAACCCCCGAGTTAATCACACTCCCACAGTCCAACACCCATGCGGCTGTCGCCCCCCAACCGACCACCGTTGATGTTTCTAATAGTACGTCTGATCCCAGCGCCTACCCCTCAGCGTCTTGGGCGTCTTTCCCTTCCGGTTCAAGCTCCACTGGGTTTGAGAATGGGGAACAGCTGTCCTTCTCCGGCGTCCGGAATATCCCTGTGCCAATGACGTCGGAACTGGTGACATCAGGTCTGGCTTCTTCTTCGTCGTCGTCGTCGTCGTCGTCGTTGTCACGGCCTCTCACCTGGATGACCCCCATTATCCATACTTCCGAGCCTGTCATACACCCTTGGGACGCAAACACCGTCTCGATGGGCATTGCTACCGTCGCCGCTGCTACTGGGGCACACACTACTTCCGCGAGTGCAGAACCGCAACAGGCATCCCACTGCATGTGTTGCAAACGTGTACGCCCCGTGGTTCGCGCCGATGACACCATCGAATGGGTCCGGCCAGACGTTATGAAGATGGTTCTCTACTTCAACTGGTCATCTAACGCGGAGACTGAGGCCCACGAGTCCTGGGAGCCCTGACGTATATACCGTCATTCTCCAGTGCATAATAATCTCACCTTCGATGATTGAGTCTATCGTTTATCAGCAGCCGGCCTGTCTTTTTTTTTCTGCTCCCTTGCCACGCTTATTTGGGTATCCGGGTGGGCGTTCGTTATCTGAGTGTCGAGTGTTTGCATAGGATTTTTTACTTTACTTGTAAGTGAGCTAGACTCCTGTATATGTACTTATTAGTGTAATAAGTACAATATATCGATGAGTTATTGTATTTTCAAAAAAGTTTGCCGCTCTACTAATACCACCTACCACCGACGAAAGGATGTTGGATTGTTCCCTCCGCGAAGCGTAGCGAGGGGTACGTATACGCAACGCTGGGTTGCCGTGGAGTTGGGGTTCTCGACCAACAAAGGATTTAGCACATCCGTGCGTGGACAATGATCTGCGCCTTTTTCCTATTCATCGAGCCGGCTCATTGGTTTATCACATCTAACTCGGCGCAGCCGAGATCGAAACGGAGATGCACATATCTACTATTATACAGTTCATCCTTCTTTTTTTTTTCTCGCGGTGTAGACATATTCTGTCAACGCACAATGTTCAGCCCTGGCGGATCTATACAGTACAGTTCCGCTGGGTGACCTCCGAAGCTAGCTTGAACTTGAAGTCCCGACCTGTGCCTTGCGCTTCTCATGATATTGCTTATATTGAACAGGTTTGACAGTACTGTACCTCGTACGTACGCTGGGGGACCAGGCAGCTACTAGTCCATTCAATTGGGCCTGCGCCCTGCGACTGGTACGTTTCCCGTGGTGGTACGTGTAATGTATCAAAGGATATGTACACCGTGATGACCTTTGTGGCCCTTTCCCAGGTCCAATCTCAAACTTTCTTCGATCAGCTTACCCCCAACCCCGGGCCGATCCTCGATTATAAGATCACATCTCCGAATCCATCTCCGTCTTGGTCTTGCCAAAGGTGTCAGCACTACGATACTATATATACAATACAATAACCCCGCATTTCTCTCCGGCTCCGAGTCTCCGAGTTCGTTCCTCACCCGCATTCAAGTAGTACGTATCCCATCGGCAACTTGAAATCGTGCCTGTACTTGCTTTCAAGTTCACAGCTCTTTTTCGATGCGGCAGCGTCGCATCAACAGTCGTTATCCGATTCTTGGGTGGACACGTGTCAGTGCCAGGTGATCAGCCACGCCTCATAAACCTTTCTTTTTGTCTATGTCGCCCCTAGCTCGACGTGGCTACAGGCGCGCGATTGGTCTTGTGTGTAGTCCCGTGGTGTGATCGACAAACGTCATACAAACAGGAAGATAAGAATTAGGAAATGATGGGAGATGTCAAGTAAACATAAGGTAGTGGAATGACAACAACAAGGATAAGGATACGGATACGTCTAGCGTAGGAGAAGACAAGGAAATCACATCGAACTGGACCATATGATGTCATAAGTACTTGAGGCAATCCGGAGCTGGGAAAGGAGCCGCACCTAGCATAGCCCCGCTGGCGGTGGCCGAAAGCGAAAGTACTATACGGGGTAGGTCAGGCCCATGCCTCGTGTGCTTCGGCCTCCGCATCCGGAGACCAATTGAACCACAACGTCATTTTCATAACGTCGCGACTGACCCACTCAATGCGGTCTTCAATGCGGACGAGGGGCACCTCACGTGGGCGGCGGCGTGGATGGCGAAAGGGAGGGACCCGCCTAGATTTTCGCGCGTAAGCGTTTGCGGTGGTCGGGCCTGCACCGGCAATACCCGGCCGGAACAACGGTGCTTCTGGTACTGGGGGCGCGGTGTGTGGAGCTGTGGGATTTGAGCACGAGGACGATGATGACGCTGCCGCCGATGGTGCCCGGACAGCGGGAGCTGCCTGTCCACCGCCAAGTTGGGCAGGCACGGATGTAGGGTGAGTAGCGCAATTGGGACAGGCACTACTAGTAGTAGCCTGAGCGTTTTGAGTAGTGCGTGACTGCTGGCATGAACCATCTGGCAGGGGTGGGAATACCAGTGGCCAGATAAAGTCCCATGGTAGTTGACCATCGAGACGGAAAGGATGTGATGGTGGGTTCACATTTTGTACAGAGATGTGAGGGACATTGGAAGCAGGTACAGTGAAAGGGTCGACGTTGTTAGATGATTCGGGATGATGGGGATTGTTGAGATGAGTGTCCCGAGGATTAGGCTGCGACATATCAAAACTGGGTAACCCTGGATGTTGAGGCGGCAAGGGCGGTTGAGTGCAAGGGGCGGAGTGAGGAGGCATGGGGCCATTGGAAGGAGGAATAAGACTCATACTAGTAGTGGCTAATGAAAGGTGGATCGGTCTGCCGTAGGTAGGGAACAACTGGAAATTTATATCAACTACATCAACTATATTGTAGACCTGGAAGTAGATTGCAAACCTCAAAGTAGACCGTAGCAGTACAGCATCTGGTGGTAGTGGGACGTCAATCGCCAGGCACTGCATCATGTGTGGGGCGTGTACGTTGTGACCGTTACAGCCAGAGTTTGCGATTAGACATTGAACGAGACATATGGTACCCGCCAACACGAGGAGAGTTGTGTGTGCACGGCGCATGTTGGTTTCTTGATTACGCCTTGATTACGTCGTGTGTTCCAGGCGAGGCTCTGCCGCACGGCCAGGACGCAGGGTCGGGCTTCTTCCACCAAAATGGGAACGGATACTATTTCGTCATACACCAAAGTCCCTCCAGCGCAAGGCCATCCGATCATTTAGTGCTCTCACTCAGGGGTTTGTGTAGCGATTAAATATGAGCGTGCAGAGGGATTCGCGAATTGGCCGGGCTAGGAGAGGAGATACAGGAGATGGGTGACAGGAATCACATTGTCAATTAGGCATCACGTGGTCCTACAATGAGCACAGCCAGTACTGCATCCTGTGATTGGCCGCACACATCGCATAACGTGAACACCAATTGTCGAATGGTAGTCGCAAACTCCGCATGTTTCGTAAAAAGGACCTCAAACAACCAGTTGACAGTAATATCCGGACGCACAGTACGCCACAGAACGTACGCCTCGCCCGAGAAAGGGGCTATGAGGGACGAGCTGGGAGGCATACGGCAGTCTCGATAAGCAAGCTGCTTCATGCTACTTGATTAAGATTGAGCAAGGGCGAATTCAGGTCATGCTGTGCAAAGGAACAAAGCCACTGTACGTACTTACGGTTCACAGTTTGATCAGAACCGAACGCTTTTCACGACTGTCGAGATACCCGATTTCTCGCCACCGTACCACGTCGAATCGCCTGCGCCTGGCTTGAACACCGGTTTCTGTGAGGCAATGACCTTCTTTGCCTTGGCAAACTTTTGGCGTTTCTTCACCCGTGGGTTGCGTACGCTCTTTGTTCTCCGGGGAGTTAACCCGCGATTCTTCAGGATCGCACGCGTGAGCGAGCGCGGGCCTTCCGCATTACCTTCATCAACCTCCCTGTATGCGCATGTTCAGGTAAGAGGAAGGCTATGGTGGGGCGATCCGCAAGGCAGGGCTGGATGACGCACCTGATCGTTGCCTTGGCAGCTTCGTAAGCCAGCTTCTTGGTTGCTTTCTGCTCTCGTTTCTGCCTCTGAACGAGCGAGTAGTACCCGTCCGCACTCTCCTCCGCGCTCTCGTCATCTCCACCTACATTAACTTTGTCTGCTGTGCTTGCTAGTGACTCTGGCTCGATGCCATCGAGATCATCACCACCCTGGCCACGCTTTCCCGCTTGCGCCTCGCGCTGTGCACGTGCCTCTTTTTCCTTTCGGCGCTCGCGGTATGGTACATCGTCATCACCTCCGAGAGCAAGCCGTGCGCCTTGCCTCCGTGCGCTAGCACTTTCGATCTTAGATGTGTGGAATCGAAGAGTGTGTCTCCGCGTCTTCTTGTCTGCGGCGTCAGCACTGCCAAGTACTACAGCATCACCGAAGGCGTCATCCTCTCCAGAAATAGGGGTTCGTGTGGATGTGCGAGGCTTAGATGGAACATATGTTGGCTCTTCGAGGTCGAATACCGTGGCAGATTGCTCGGTGGTTGATATCTTGCGCTTCTTTTTTGGGGGCTTTTTAGGAGGTCGTGGCAGGGTAGAGGGTTTGGACATTTTTGTGGCCTTGACAGACGCTGCTGCCTCTTCAGCTTCACGTAATAGCTCCCCTAGGTCATCGAATGTAAGCAGAGTCCCTTTACGGTACCGCTTTAACAAGGCCGACCCGTCCATCCCCTCCTCCTCGCCGATCGAAGAGTCGTCTTCCTCGGTGTCATCAATTTCAGAGTCGTTCTCGGGGAGATGAAAATCCAACTCTTCCAATGTGACGAGTGCTTGTTTGAGCTGAAGGAGGCGCGCAAAGATTGGGTGGGAGCGAAGGAGTTCAGGATGTTGTGAGTAATACTCGCTTGCACGGAGATACAAGTAGAAAGCAAGCGTCGTGGCATACGTTAGAAGTGCCTCTTTGACATAAATGAGTATTCCGCCCACCTAAAAAAATGAGGGACGTACGGTTGTGGAGATGAACCATCCCCAAAGCTTGAGAATCTGGTTCAGTAGATGAAAGTCTACATATCCTAGGTCAAATGGCGAAACAAGCATAAAAAACCATGGCACACTGTTTGATTTTTTCTTGGGTATGGACGACCTTGGCGGCTATATCCTCCCAGTCATATGCAAGAGCGAGGGTTTCCGGATTGGTCTTTTCCAACTGCCTAAGTATATCTTTCTTGTCAAGTGACATAGGTCGAGAAGCAACTACCATGGGAGGTTCGAGGAGCGGACTAGAAAGCAAATCAGTCATCGCAGGCACCATCGAAGAACGGGCATACGCACTCCTCAGTCACCTCCATATCGTCCTGATTAATGTCTGCCAGACCAAAGTCATCATCCAGCATAGCATCGCGTGCCTTAGTTTGTATACGCTTTGCTTCCTGTTCTTCTAGCTCGTTTGCTTCCTCATCTTCTGAATCGAGCTCTGCCGCATTAGAAGAGTAGTAAGCTGACTTTTTACGACCCCAGCTTTCTTCTTCTTCGCTCTCTTGCCCTTCCTCATCGTCCAATTCCATGGGTGGCTTTGCCTTCGCCTTGCTTCCCTTGCTTGCGGGCACCGGATGCGATTCGTCTTCATCCCAGTCACTCTCTTCATGCGCGTCTTCTTCATCTTCATCGCTGTCCGACGATGGGATACCGTTCAGCGCGAACACTTCTTCCTCGTCCCCGTCTTCATCAGCTCCGACTTCCTCGCCCTCCAGGAGAATACGATCCTTGGATGCGTGAACTGCAAAAAGGTATTTATTTTAATATTCTCCCGCAAGTCATCCGACAGCAAAGAAGACGCACACTGGTCTTCCTCGTCCATGGGTATGTCTTCTGTGTTGTTCCAGCGGTTTATCCTCGCATCTCGCTTATCCAACGGGCGAGGACCAGTCCTTGCAGCTTTCGACTTGGAACTTCTCCTTCGAACCATAGTGCAAAAGATGAAAGGGAACCGTGATAACACTAGTACTCTTGCCACGGGTTAACAGAAATCCAGAAAAAAAAATCGACATTATGTATCAAATTACATAATCAAGCTACTTTTCTTGATAAGTCAGGTCCACGTGATCACCATTTAGGCTTTCGGGCCGCTTTCCGCGCTGCAAGTGTTCCACGACCTTTCGCAGCGCGTGAGGTTTGGAGCTCGTTGAACTTGCGCTTAACATAGTGTCGAGCCTCTGCATCATCGACTAATTCATCCACAAGCGTGCGCTTGCGAGCAGAACGTGGTAGATTGTCCCCGCTCGGCCCACCAAACGGTGTGCTTGTTGGAACAATTGTGCCGATCTGTCGAACAAGCATCGAACAAGCATTGGTAAGAGGAAAATAAGCAGGAGCAGGATGATAGCTTACCGCAAAGTGTTTGGGGAGTCCCTTGATACCACGCCCTTCACCCGGATCCTTACGGTAAAACCGCTTTGGATCAAGTTGGTTGCGCAGACGCAGCGCTTCGTATTCCTTATGCAGTCGAGGTAAATCCGCTTCGGCGGGAGCAGGAAGGTCAAACCATTTGGGTCCAGCGGTTTTCTCCTTCAGCTGACGAGGGAATTAGTCCCCGCTGTGTATCGATTGAATGACCTGGAGCTGGCTTACCGCTTTCTTCTCCTTCTTGGTCAGTGGCTTACCAGATTTTGTGAGCTCAGGTGGTGGTGCTGGTGGTGTAGGTGCAGAAAGTGATGAGGACGACTCTATTACACGTTCTGCGTCTAAGTCCCGAACAGCTACGGGGGCGTCATTAAGCGTTTTCCCAAGCGTGATATAAGATTGAGGTAAAGTGCCCGGGTCCAGTGGAGGGAGGCTCCTTGAACGAGATTAGAACTAGGGCAAAGAAGAGTACTTGAAAAAAATGCACTTAAGCTCTGACTCTGGATCGTCTAGTCCAATAATATCTTCCTCCAAAACATCCTCCTTGTTGACCGTGGTATTTTGTGTTGCACTTGAGGCAATGCTCCTTCGCGCCTTTTCAAGGAGCGAATCAAGGTACTCTTGCGAAACTTCTTCTTCTTCGTCTTCTGAGCTGCCTCCTTCATCCGACTCTGATCCAGAGGAAGATGAGGAAGATGACGGATTAGAAGACACTGACGATGGGGAAGCAGAACGAGAACCAGTAAACCTCGCGCTCTTTACCGGCTCTTGAGGAAGTAATCTGCCTTTTCCCTTTTGTTGAGACGAGAGTGTCATCTTGGAGCAGTAAACTCCTTTTCGTATGGACTAGTAGAATGTGAGTAGGCGTGGATGTGCGGGCCGGGTTATCCGTCTCGCATATCAGTCCACGCGTGCGTTACGAGTTCGCAAAGTTCAAGGAGCAATACCGTGCTACCATATTCCACAGCGAAACCTACGCGCAACCACTGGTGTTCTAATTCTGCTCCAACCGAGAATGCAGACTGTTCCCCGAGGGCTGCGAACAGTCCTGACGCGGTTACCACGAGCCGCCCGTCCTTCCGCTCACGTTCGCGTTCGCTGCGCGCACACGACCGCAAGCAGCACAAGCAGCGACCCATCCTCATCGCCACGCCCGAACACGACGTCCTCCAAATCCACAAGCACGACGCATTTCGGCTTCCGCACCATTCCCGAAGACTCAAAGGAGGCGCTCGTGCGGGGCGTATTCGACTCTGTCGCATCGAGCTATGATATCATGAACGACGCCATGTCTCTCGGCGTGCACCGCCTCTGGAAGGACAACTTCATATCTCTCCTGCGTCCTGGTTCAAAGGGTCCCATCTGCTGCATTGACGTCGCGGGTGGGACGGGGGACATCGCATTGCGTATCCTCGACCATGCGCGGGAAACTCGCGGAGACCGTGAGACGCGCGTAGACATAGTCGACATTAACGGAGAGATGCTGAAAGAAGGCCACATGCGCTTCAAAAAGACGATGTATCATAACAGTGCGCGCTCGCTTCTCTTGGGGTATTGTTTTTTTCCTGTTCCTTGCGCTGATGGCGGACCTTTGCAGCGCCGCAGGTTGCGTTTATTGAAGCAAATGCTCAGGCACTGCCGTTGGAAAATTTCCCCAACAATACATACGATCTTTACAGCATTGCGTTCGGGATCCGGAACGTTACCTCCATCCCGGATGTCCTGCGCGAGGCGCATCGGGTGCTCAAACCGGGTGGTACATTTGCCTGCCTCGAGTTCAACAGAGTCACAAATCCCTTACTTGCTCAGTAGGTTTTTTTTCCCTCTCTTCCTCCCACCTCGTCCGCGATCTTTTTCTGATCACCGATGAATACACAGGATTTATGATCAGTACTCCTTCTCGGTGATCCCATTATTAGGCACGATCCTTGCGGGAGACCGCGCATCGTACCAATACCTCGTAGAGTCGATTCGACGCTTCCCAAGCCAAGGAGACTTTGCTCGGATGATCGCTGAAGCGGGTTTTGCAATAGGTGGGGATTTCGAAGGCGAGGGCGGGGCGTGGCGGGACCTATGGGGTGGTATTGCATGCATACACACCGGTGTGAAACTATAGAGGTGTCCGAGGATGAGGCCCGTCCTTGGTTCACCCGGCGGCATGGTAGAATGGATTGCCTATCCAGAAAATAGAGCCTACGAGGTGAGTCGGTGCAGGAGTAAATGGGAAAAGCACGGACAGAATGTGGTTGTGACTGGATGGCTGTAAGGAAGATGGTCGCCTTCCACTGAGTCCACTCGACAACCACACCTCAAGCAATCCCAGTCGTCGACTCCGCTCTCACTCCTCGCCTCCACCACTACCGTCATCCCCAACTCAAAAACCTCTGCCCAATAGACCTCAAAAATGCACGTATTCCACCTCTCGTGGCTCTCCACTGGCTCTCCTCATGTGCATGGAAACCATCGATTCTGACCCGTAATTATTCGGCTCCTAGTTTTTACTACTCTAGTTCGTGTGTGATATCTAGGAGCTGCCTTCAAAAGTTTTAAAACGAAATTATTGTGATTTTGAGTGCCGTGCATTCGACAAAGAAATTCTCCTTGGCTCCCCTACATCTCGCCTGACGTCTCGAAGGTCACGGTGACCTTCAATTTTCCATGGCCGTCGCTCTCCTTGTGGTACGTGATGATTTCCGAGTCTGGATGGGCCATCCGCTCACTTAGAAACTTCTTGAGCATGTTTGAAAGCATACCCCGACAGGGTGGGGAATTAGCCTCATATCCGTTTCCTTGCTGCGACCGGCCACACATAAGAATAGGATAAAAACCAGATCCCAGAGCAGGCTTACAGGGAGTGGTTGGGAGCCGCCAACAGAGCCAATGTTCAAGCTGTTGGCTATGGTATTCGGGTACGGCGTATAATTCTGGTTATAATTGTGCCAGAGGTAAGGACTATTTCTGGCCGACGAAGAGAATTGGGGTATTGGTGCAGCTGCCAGAGGAGCAGACGACTCTCCGGTGAAGAGGGGCCATGAGGGCTGCGGGTATTCAGACATGATTGAAGAACTATGCGTAAACTTGGGAGCCCACTATTATATGCTCGGAGACCAGAGAACACGGATGCTTTTTGTACTTGAAATAAATATTGATATCGCTTTCAACAGGGGGTATATCAAATGAATGGTCAATAGTCGGGCGACGACCTGGCTTACCCGCGAATGGAAGGTAGGTGAAACGCACCGAGGATCAGTTCAGAACTAATCATCGTTTGGTTAGACCCCTCTTGTCCTCGACATCGCGCGGCTTGCACGCGCCGAAAATTCGATTATAAAGCAGTTATACCTGGGGCACCAGGAAGACGGATCTGGAGGACTGGGAAAGCGTTCCTGATCGCGTCATCATACCATATTTAATCAATGCGAGTGCTCAAAAAGAGAAACCGGTGATGTATTCCTGTGATTGTCCATCTTCCGGGGTGGTCATAGCCTCGGGGGGCATAGTCTACGCGCTAAGAGAAGGGTCAACCGACACGAGGTGCCCTAAGAGCACTCCATCACGCTACATTGACCTGAGACGAGTTAATGGCGCGATGATCGCATGACAGCACGTGGGGGGACGGCACAGCCAACAGGAGAACAGCGCACAAATATCCAATGACGATTGGGTGCGGTTGGACACTATCATCCGCATCCATTTAGAGCGAGGCCTATCCTGGGAATAGGTGCAGCTAGATGGGGCAAAGAAGCGTGAGAAACGCCCGTTTTGACGGTGGCAGATTTCCAAGTACAGTACCCATGTGCTTACTGTATGTCTTGAAAATTGCCTTGGCACACCTTTATGGAATTGAGAAAAAAGATATCTCCTGTGCAGCGAGAACTTAGGACCCGCAAAGAATTCTCTTAAGCCGGGGCGGTCCGTGTCATTCCATATATGGGGCAACTAGAAAAACTTGTTCCCTCGTGTCGATGGTATGACGAAAGTCCTGGCGCTGAGGTGTCTCAAGCGGCATCATGTGAAACTCGTACATACTGAAGTCGATCGCGATTCTCATAATCCTGTAAAACGCTACTGCCCAAGTCAGCTAGTCGAATTCAATGATGTAAATCAATGGGACGCTGAAAACTACAGGACAAGGTTGTGTCGAATGGTGCCAATTGAACGTGGGTTTCGCCAGAGGCTTGGCAGATGGATCAGTACCGCAGCACCTACGGTACTGTTCAGTGTGTAAAATCAAGAAGAGTGGGCATTACCGTGACTGCCAGTGTACTTCAATTTGTCGGTACCGAAGTTTCAGAACTTGAAATTGACAACTTCGTCTGTAATGCACAGGAGAATTATTCGTTTTGTCCATAAGCAGCCCACAAATTACTGTTACCAATTCTACGGAGAGACTCTCACGCTGGCTGAGGGCCGTAAATCAGGACGAGTAACAGTACAGTGACAGAACAACGGTAGCGCGACTGGACCACGTTCGGCTTCTGCCAGTGCCGGTTACCCGACATGATTTGATCTCGCGACGTCCGAGTCCTCGGATCTCTGTCGGGCGTCGTTACCTCTGGAATTCTCTTTTGACGTGATACTGTAGGTTTTGGGTCTGATTGTCAAATTCCACTATCGCTGTTTTCGAACATCCTCACCCCTGGTGCGTTGCTAGGTGATTAATGAGCCCTTGGAACGTAATGGAACTTCAGAATGGGCAATAATAGGGCGCTCCACGCATCTCACGCGCTCGGGGTCACACCGGTGTGGGGATTATGGTGACACATTATAGATCGTACCGGACTTATCGAACCAGTCTGGACCAAACCAATAATGGCGGAATGAAGGGAGCGGTGGGACGACATTGGCCTCGTTTGGACCCTTCAAAAATTTCAATTGAAGATCATTGAGAAGCTCAACGATGTGCATGGGATAGAGGATGGGCGAATGTCTGTTTGCGACTAATTTACAGGTCCATCCCCGTTAAAAGCGCCGAGACGAATCTAGTCTATTTTCCGTGTTTGGACTCGGGGATCATAGTGGTTAAAGCTGCCCTCGACGGGCTGCGTGGATCGGCCCAACTAATACCATGGTGTCGGCTCGTGGTGGATTAAGGGCTTGATACGTATGTCCTATGGGCTTGAGGAGGCAAGTAGGGAACGACACGCTGTCCAGTGAGTCTAGGGTCCAGCGCTCGTCCGTTTCCGGGTCTTCTGACGCCGCGAACTTGAACCATCATACCCCATGAACGTAAATTTTCTCTCTTGTTTTCTCCTATTGTCATCCTTGGTTGTATGGATCCACGCCGTGGGGTAATCCCCTCTATGGCTTGTATTAACATGGTTAAGCACAAGAATTATAGATCTCGCCCCAACAAATACTAGATGACGGCTCGAGGTCTCGAGTACGAATAGACGAGACACCGGCGCGGTTAGTCGCTCCTGGCCGTAATTGGATGAGCACTGTGCAAAGACGGGACGAGCGGCTTGACAAGCAGGCAGAGCGTGTAGGCTCGACTGGTCACGCTCGATCTTGGGTGTCAAATGGGCGAGTAACATGGCAATCAAGAAGACAGGGAGGGTTCTCGTCGCCTCATCAAAAGAGAGTATATCCCCAGCCCAGTGGAGTCGAGTGATGGCCGAAATGGATTTCCCCCTGGAGGGCATGCTGACTCTCGGATGGGGTTGGGGTTGGCCCGACGTTGGCGGACAAACGCCACGGGCCACATTACTGTACTGTAATGATGGCCGACCACTTTGAGCTACGTTACGCCGGAAATATTCACATTCACAGGTCCACCGTGCCTGAATGTCCCACGTGGTCACCACAGCACGACATCACTGAATAAAGCAAGTTGGTGCACTACTAGTAAGTCCAAAAACGAGAACATCATGCATTGATATGCTACAACACGTATCCGAGGTACTGAACAGGAAAGGGAGCAACAAAGCAGGCTGATACAAGCAAAAGACGAGACAAATGCCTCTATGCAACGTAAGCGAACGTATCCCGTGTTCCATCGACGCGTTCAATGTACTCTTTCTCTAAGAGAGTATCGATTGCCTGCATCCAACAGTGTCAGCTATCCTGTGCCTTCGACGGCAAAGACAGACGGAAACAGACCTTCTTGATATCGGGGATCTTGGGGGTGAAGCGTTGCGAGATCTGCGAGATAACCTCTTGGATGAGTGGTTGGTTTTTCATCGTCTTCCGTGCTTTCATAATGCTAGGTAGGAGATGCGGATTTAATTGAAACGGTTGGAAAGAAAAAGGTAGGTATGGACGCACCGGACAATAGTCGCCTGGATAACATATTTACGGTCTTCGTCGACCGTCTTCAGGACATCACTTGACTCGGCCTTGATCTCTGCCTTGATCGGCTGGTTCAGGTTTACACGAATCTTCTTTGATTTGAAATCTGAAAATATTTGAGAAAGGCACACACAGCCCCATTAGGGAGTAGGACGCACGTGGATTGAGGTCGTACTGGTCCGTCTCGTCATTGATGAGGATGCGGGACTTCACGAGGGGTTGAAGCACTTGCGTGAGAAGGTCCTTCCCGACGTTTGTCGCCGTGGCAAGTTCATCAAGTGAGAGCGTATCGTTGTTGTTGTACTGCAATAGCACTGCCATCTGATATGCGCTCGTCATAAGAATGTACTTTTGGTTCAGATAATTGGTCCGCAGCTCGTTTTTGGAGTAGTTCCAAAGCCACGTCAGTTTCCGACCTGAATGTTTTTGCTGGTAGTATTTCTGGAAGCGATCGTACGTTACTTGGATGTCGGTCGGGACGATAAAGCCATCCTTTGGTGGATTGAGTGGCCAGAAGTTTGTGCCGAGCACCATAACACTGAAAGTTATGTCCATGTCGTTGTGGTTCTGCTCCATGCGTTCTTTGAAAGAGTCTGTCAGATCCTTGCTGAGACTCATGTCTAAAAACCGGTGAGCAATCACGCATCATGCAAAAGGGGGGAAAGGAGCCTACCGGTGAACATGCGCTGGAGCTTGTTCGTGTATTCGAAACCGCATGCCTCCTTCAACTTGGAGATCATGCTCGCCTCTGCCTCGTCCGATGCTGACACGCCGTGGATGAGACGCTTGGAAAGCTTTGTCGAATAGAAAGTTTGGAAGACGTCCTTCTCCTCGAGATATTTGAATATGACCATCTATGAAGATGTTTTGATATGAACTTCATGACGGATAGCCTGAATTTGCGTACCACACGGTTCAGCGCACCCTCAAGGTCGCCTTCTTCCGACACTTTATTGTTCTTGCGCAGCAACGCATCCGCGTGCTTTGCGAGTAGCTCAGGGGACCTGCTTGATACGGTGGTCGCAGCGTTACGGTTGACGAACTCTCGACACGCCCTGTCCAGACTTGCGACGAAACCGGCCTCACCCTTGAAACTGCGGTTGACGGTCTCGGAAGACTTTGTATGGACCTCAAGCAAAGCGTCGACGTATGCCTTCGGTTCGAGCGCTTCTATTGCAGCGGGGTCCGTTCCAACTAGTTTGGAAACGGCTGCCAATCCAGTCCTCTTCACGTGTTCCTCGAATTTCCTCCTCAGAGGTTCCAGACCTTCCGGAATGCGCGAGAGTAGCGAATACATGCGCTGAAGATCTTCATCTTTGTCGTAGTCTAACAAACTTTGGAAGTTCTCCCACATGAGCTGCGAATGTGCGCGGACGAGGACATGTTCGCATTTGGTGATAAGTAATTTGCGCGTGGTCGTGTGCAGATATCGCTCCACGCGGTCTTCTTCCTCTTTCAAGCGTTCCTCGGCTTTCTTGAGATAATCCGACACAGAGTTCTCGGCGACGAATGACTCTGATTCGTGTTTATAATACGCCTCAGTGGCCATGAGGAACGGTATTTCGAAGTGTTCCTTGTAATTATCGAGCGAAGCCTTGTTTAAGTCACTTTCATCAATACCGAGGGAAACAAACGAGTCCACGACTTTCTTCACGAGACCCTGATCGATGGTCTCGCCATTTCGTTGGCGCTCGATAAGGCGCAAGATCGCGCCTGCGAGTTTTGTTTGTTTGCCCTGGATATGTAGAAAGAAATTTGTACGCCATTGGACAAGGGCAAGCTATAAGATCTTGGTATTGAATAACCCGGGATACTCTGATGAAGCACGCACAGTATATATGGGATAGACTCCCTTCCTCCCTTCATCTCGCTCTCGCTTGACCCAGTGTCGGTTCAGATAGGCAAATAGACGGTTGATATAATTCGCGCCTGTTGTGTATCTGTCCCATTCGGCGGCGTAATACTTCAAAAGCAGCTCGTTTTGTAGGGAGTCCGAATACTATGGAAAGTGTCAATCGTGGTCCAATCGTCATGATTTGGATATCTTACATCTCTTAAATGTCGCAAATGTTGCACGAAATAGCGAACGAGACTATTGTACAAATCGGAGCCCATCAGGTTGGCCCCAGCTGGAGGGAATGTCAGCAAAAGGGGGCCGAGAAGTGAGAGGAGAGACATCGCCCAGCCACAGACTGCTCAGATGAGGTAGTGCTGTGCATTTTTGATGATGTGCAGTAGTTGTAAGAAACGGTATACAAGTTCATGTACTTGGTGTAGGATACGCCTGTATGGAGCTTGGTCATGATATGGTCGACCCCCTCCTCGAGGAATGCCCAGGTGGTGGCGAGATCCGCCGTAGCTGGGGGCATGGGAAACTGCGTTATGGTAGCCATGAAAAGGAGTTGAGGAAAGGATGAAAGAAAGAGGGGTGGTGGCTGTCGCAGGAAGAGTCGGGCGGCGGCGGTGAACGCGATGTTTGGTCCCGCGACCGCGATGGCGCACTGATGGACCCACAACCCCTCCTCACTCCCTCCTTCCTCACCTCGACACAGCGGACCATCTTCAAATATAAAGATGGTAACCACCTTGTTCGTATCTCAGAAAAACATCTTGCACCGCCTTTCCTATTTTCTTCGGCCATACTCAATACTCATTGCGGCCTAGGACTACTTTTTCACACTTGGGGTCCTGCTACTCCATTCCCTTGCAAGCCAACGTGCACTCTATTGGGAACCCGGGGGTTACGGTGGTACCGCTGATTAGCTATGGGTCAATATCCGTCATGATCTCGCCTCGGGGAAAAATCGTATTTTTTACTGTGCTGTAGGACAGCACACCTCATGCGGCCAAAGCCAGTCGAACACTTTGCTAACCTTTACTCTACGACAATCTTTTACGCAACGAATCTAGCACGTTAAATGCTTCCCATCGTGATTATGCCAGTGTGCTCTCTCGCTCTCTGTTGTAGCCACTGTGACAGAGAAGGTCAGGCCAGCAAGCTCTTTAGGACTTACTCTCACAATCGTTCGACAAGATTTCAGTATTGTTTCGCGACTACCTGAGCAAAGTAACTTTCTCTTTGTACATTGTACTGTATGTCTAACATTCCACAATATATCTGATCATTTATTCGTTACGCAGGCCCCCATTCAGTGAGTTCTTTCATCTATAACAAGGACGACCTTCGACAATTCAAGTGACAGCGACCAGGACCATATTTTCTCGTTGTACTGCATGGTATCACAAGAGTGCCCTTTGGAAATGACCCTGGTATATTCCCTCTGCGATCCGTGCCACTTGGAATGACTTGCCTCAGACAATATAAGACTCGGTACCTGCGTCTTAAGGCGTTCTTAAGGGGACCTTTGTGATGCAACGGTCGTTTGCTCAACTAGCTATCGTGGGAGAAAAAATCCTCCTAAGGGTCACGC
>QFEZ01003906.1:0-19310 GCA_003316425.1 Russula lepida
AAAGGAGGTAACTAATTTACAATTGTTTGATCATTCTTATTTAAAGTTATCTGGCATATAAGAGGTCATCTGCAAATCACTTGATTGTTTTATTATTATTTGTAAGGAAAATCAAATCAACTTAGTTGCCAATTTATTGGACACAAGTCGATTCTTTAGTCGACTATTTGCAGAATCTACTTATCCGCTCCTGCCCGCCGTGTCTTGAGTACTTGAGTTGCGAGTTGTTTTCAGTTCGTTCATGCATGGTTCGATTCAAAGTACGCTCATTCTGCCCCTCCGTTGCCAGCTATTGAACACATACTCATACAGAATCGTTGGCTCCTCATTGAATTCATCCCCATTGCGTCACCACCTTCTACATCCGTTTCTACCTTAGGACATGGTCACGCCCAACACCCAACCGCACACCTATCCCAAGATGCAATATTCAGTAAGGATGTTTTCAACGCGATAAAACAGAGTGTGCTGCTGCACTTTGGAGATGTTGGCTGGGGAGAAGTCGGTGCGTCGCTCGCAGGTGAGTTTTTCTCTCCCTTGTCCTCCTTCCTCTCGTCATTTACAGAGGGACTAATTTTTTCCCCCCTTTATTTGTTGGCGTGGAACAAAGTCAAATATTTCTCCCCCATGACAAACCTCTGTATCGTACGTGTTGCGCGAGGCGCTGCAGCAAACACGACCTGGGCAGCGCTCGTGTTACTGGACAGAGTCGGTGGCGGCAGTAGCGCAGAAGGGCACAAGGTCGTTCCACATGTAATTCATGTTTCCGGTGCGTCTTGTCTCCTGCCCCTAGTTTTCTCTTTTTTTTTTTTGAATGTGACGCGATTTCATGCGTTACCATACTACAGGTACGCTCAAGCATGCGCAGATCGCAGCGATTGAGTGGAATCGGCAGGCTATCGCGCGCGTGAAAGCTGGCAAGGATGTGTCCTGTACGTAATTATATGGCTCCTAGCAACTTCATCTCCCTGGTATCATCCTTGGGGTGTTATTGACCTGTTTTCGCCTGGCCTTAAATAGGCGCGATACCCCAGCGCGGGAACGACATCGTTACATATTTCGAAATGAACATGCGGGAGATAGAAGAGCTACAGGATTAACCAAGCTAAATCGACGCGATCCCGCCATCGTGTCGAAAAGACTGCAATCACACTCCGTGTTACGTCATGTGTACAGCAGACTCGCGCCCTCATTCATCTCACTCTCCCACTCGGTTCGCATTCGCTTGTTTCTGGCCCAGGGGAACAAAGGGCGTGACGGCGAGGCATGGAGCCGGATAGAGACAGGAGCAGGGGTCTTGTCAGCTCTGCCTTCCTCGATGGAGCGCAATTCGGTGAAAAAGCAGCATCGCTAAAGACATGGTCATATAGATAGGGTCAGGGAAAGGAATGTGTGATTAAGTGCAGAGAAAGATAGATTTGGCCAACTCGGCTCAGGCTGCAGTCGGTTGTCTTGTTTCATGAGATGCCGTGGATCGATACTTCGCACGGCTTCGTAGACATGAACCAATCCCGATCTTGGATCCTTAGTCAGTGGGCCCTCAGAAGACACCCTTCAGACATTAATATTGCAACAACATGAGCGCGGATTGATACGAGGAAAGGTATTTGAAAGGCCATCCTGCAAGGAAGTTGTCGCGCGATATCAGTCATGCCACATAGACTGCGAACCTCTTTGGTCAAACACCCTCGCACCACCTGTAGATTTCATACCCTTCCGTTGAATTACTAACATACTGTCTTGGGTTGTATCGCATCGAATGAACACAGAATGTCGAAAAGTGGTTACATGATACTAAAGCTTCTATAAAGCTGTGCTGTCTCTGAGGGTTAAATCAAAGTACCAGTCAGATCCCATTGGAGCCATAGAAGGATGTCCTCAAACCTTTCTCTGCCGGTACCATGTTCTTGGAGTAGATTTCTGAGCTCTCGATGTCCATATGTCAGTGATAGTTGGTATGGTGTTTGACCCCAGCTATTCACTGCACCGACGTCCGCGCCGCGATCGATGAGTACTCGCGAGACTTCGAGGTGTCCGAATTGTGATGCCAGGAGCAGCGGTGTCCAGCCCCACTTATTACGTGAATTCACCTCTCCGCCGCGCTCTATAAGCAGGCGTACGATGTCGACCTTCCCCTCCTCCGCTGCTGCCTGTAACAGAGTCTGGTCATATGCATTGCGGCTGTTGACATCTAGTCCTCGTTCGAGAAACGACTTCACGACGTCAATCTCCCCTTCTTCCGCCCTAGCGTGCAACGAAACCTCTCCTTCAATCTTCACATCTTCATCGTCACCGTGCTCAGCTGTGCCAATTGTTTTTGAGCGCATCTGGTTTCGAATACTCCCGTCCGCTTTGTGCTCGGAAATGACCTTCGCAATACCTGCTTCCGATGCCAATTCGACTGCAGTCTTATTGGCTTTATTGACCACGTCCACATCAGCACCCCGCCGAAGCAGCAGCTTTACAATTTTGAGGTCCCCCTTATGCGATGCAACATGTAATAGACTTGAGCCATTGCCGTCCACAGTGTGTAGATTCGCCCCACATTCGATCAGGAAACGGGCGATTGCAGCTTTCCCATTCCAAACTGCACGACAAAGTGGTGTTTCTTGGTCGTCATTCAACAAATCGACACTTGCACCACGCTGGACCAGCAACTCGGCCACCTTGAGGTGGCCGTTAGCCGATGCTAGATGTAATGGGCTCGAGAGGTCATCGCACTGGGTGTTCGGATCAGCCCCATGGTCTAGCAAGAGTCGGGACATCTCAAGATGTCCACATTCTGAGGCATGGTGTAATGGCGCCAAGCTCCTGTTGTCCCGAGCGTCCATGTCCGTCCCTTGCTCAATGAAGAAGCGGGCAACTTTGATTTTCCCCTCGCGTGAGGCCAAAGCCAAAGGAGTCACTTGGGACCCGTTCTGAATGTTGATAGCAACACCAGTGTCGATCAGTAGTCGCACCACATCGAGATGCCCACATCCCGACGCAAGGTGCACCGGATTCGAGCCGCTGTCGTCTGTAACGTGGATATCTGCGCCTTGCCCAATTAGGAAACGTACGACGTCCAATTTCCCGGTCCAACATGCTAGGTGCAGCGATGTCTGTCCAATTGCTTCCCGAGTGTCGACATTGATGCCATACTCTAGCCAATACTTCACGACAGGAAGATGCCCCTGAAGCGATGCCATGTGGAATGGACTGTAGCCACGTATATCACGCGCAGATCCATCTGCACCATTATTGATTAGAAGGCACACTAAATCGAGGTGCCCAAAATATGATGCGAAAGCCAAAGGGGTCTCCTGCTTGTCATTCCGGCTGTCAACATTTGCTCCACGATCGATCAGCAACTTTGCAATTCCAAAGTGCCCATTGGCTGACGCGACATGCAGTGCGGTTTGACACTCGTTATTGCGCGCATTCACATCAATGCCGCAGTCGAGTAATAGCCTTGCGATCTCGAGGTGTCCACTAATTGATGCGTCGCGCAATAGGGTATTTCCATCCTTGCTCCGGGAATTGATATCCGAGCCGCAATTTATGAGGAATCGTGACACGTCAAGCTGCCCAAAAACACAGGCAATTCGCAACGGCGTGTTCCCTTCATTATCCCGAACATCAAGGCTTGCGCCAGATTCGAGTAACAGTTCCGCAATGTCACGGTACCCGCGTCCTGCTGCCGCGTGTAGCGGAGTATCGCCTTGACCATCGTTGGTGACATTCACGTCAGCGCCAGAATCTATGAGGAGCCGTGCAACCTCGTGTAATGATTCCACCTTGACGAGCTTTCCACCCTGTGAAACCCGGTGAAGTGGAACTCTGCCCACATTGTCCCGACAGTTAGGGTCTGCTCCATATTTAACAAGCAGCGATGCGACCCTTGAATGACCCTTGACCGAGGCCGCATGTAGCGGAGTCGTATGAAATCCGCCCTTGATATTGACGTCAGATGTATGAGCAGCGATCAGGTGCTCCACGAGTCCACCGAAACCGCAAAGAGACGCATAATAAATGGGGACAGCCTCAGGCTGCATCGGCTGTATCGTAGACATGGACTTTGTCCAATAACAGTCGATATCATATAGCCAGACCCATGATGCGAAATACGGCTTCGAAGGATCGAACATACGCTCCATGACCTCCTGAATCTGTGACGATACGTCCCCATACTTGGCATGGTCGATCCAGTACCGGGCAGCATACCGGGCAAGGGGAAAGTGGGTTATAGCGTCTCTGTCGATTTTGTCATCGAGCTGGAGTAGGACAATGAGGTTAATGTGTGCAAGGATGGTATGCGCCGGTTCGGGGAGAATGTGATAGTATGAAAGACATTCTTCGGCTCTTGCGAGTCGGTCTGATGTCAAGTACTCTTTGACGGAGAAGTGAGAGAATTGTACAACTTTGTGGTCTTCCTTATCGATTATGGCAATGAGACTAGAGCATGCGGACATCACCGCTTCCTCTGCATTGTCTAGACGCCAGGCTGCATTAAATGTAGGCGATGCTGCATTGGGGAACCGAACGGCAAAAACTTCGGCAACTTCTTCGACGTGAAGAGGGCGAATGGACACTACGAGGCATTGAAAGAGTCGTTGGGCGTATTCTCGTTTCTCCTCATCGATGCCCATCAGAGTACGGTCATATGTTTCATCTAACGTCTTTGGCAAGTCGTCCAATACATTCCGAATACTCGCAGGAAATGTGCGACGCAGCCTCTCAAACTGGCAGACGGCCCAGCGAAATCTACATGATCATGTGAGCATCAGCTGTAAAGCCCAAAATGAGATGACTTACATGCCATCCACTTTCACAGACAGCGTAACGACGACAAGTTGCTTGTCCTCCTCTTTCCATCTCTTCATATTCTGGTCCGAATAGACGACAGACTTGATGTATTCAACTATGTCCTCCTTTTGCCCGGCCTCGTCATGAAGTGAAATCTTGAGAGTCGTCAATGGGTCCAGTGCCACTCGGATATCCGCCTCCGGCCGACTGGCTACACACAGATGTAAATTCGGAAGTTTCAAATCGACAAGTTCTCGAATCAGTCCCAGGACCTCCTCACGAGCGGATAGCATCCCCGATAAATTTGGGCATTCATCAAGGGCGTCGACAATGATATAAATTGGGCCTTGTCCTGGCAGATTTAGCATGTCCTTCATACATTCTTTGAGAGAGTCAATATTGGGCTCTCGCATGCCATTCTTATTGTCCGAATACAACTTGGAGAGGATGTTGTGACAAGAATCGGATTCGGCAGAAAGTTGCGAAACAAGGGAGGTGACCAGGCCATAGCAGTCTTGCTTCTTGACATCCCGGAAATCGAAATAGTAATAAGCCATCGTGGCCAGTCCGGCTTCATCCATGCGCTCGACGTCCTGAATGATTGCCGATCTAACACGCTCTATGAGTAACCTCGGACGAGCGCACAAAGTCATGACATACAGAAGCGTGCTCTTCCCTGCTCCCGCTGTAAGATCAATAAAGGTATTAGAGAAAGGTACTTATCGGTGATTCGAGAAACATACGCTTTCCATGAATCCACAATAGCGATCCCTTGGCTTTCCATTCTGTCAACGTATTGCTCTCCAAAAACCATTCTGCAGTTCCTTTATGCCGTGCTTTTTGAACAAAGTTTTGATTCGTCGACGGGTTAGGGGGAGAGAGCCAATGGTGAACGTCCTTTTGCAGCTGGTCGCCTACAAGATACCGTCGGTCATGACGATAAAAAAAGGAGGAAAAGACAACAAACGTTGGGTCTTGTTTACTTTATTTAATGTTTGGTGGATTGTGACTACGACCTGATGTCAGCGAGGGTGGTACTTGTTTCGCACGAGACATATACCCAGATGTCGTTTAATACCATCCGCGGATGCCTTTCCGTCTAACGTAACAAATGCTCAGACAAATGTCCGTAGATAAACATGTGACCATAGCGCACCTTCCATTACTACTTTCATATTACCCACAAGACCGTGGACAACACCCAGTGTCTGTGCTACAGTCATCTGAGCCTCGTCTCGAGTCAATCGATCCAATCGTTGCAGAACCGCCTCGATCTCCCTCTCTCCGCGGAGCTTCTTTGTAAATTTCACTGTGGAACATTGAGCGACGGGCAATTTGCCCATGGAAGCGCACTCACTGAGCCGTCCCTGTTTGATTTGCTTCGATGCTAGGGCAAGAACAGAAAGTAGCTCGACCATGATTTTTATAACGACGTCTGTCATTATCAAAGTGGGCGGAATCGTCGTATAGATCTCCAAACGCTTCAGATAGTTCCCCAAGCACTCGAACAACTCGAGAAGCGCATCATAGCTCGATGAAACCCCTTTGGCGGTCTGACATGCTCATTCATCACAGGGGAGCCGGTTGAAAGGCACATTGAAGGGACGTACGTTAAGAAGAGTATCGATTCCAGCGAGCAAAGCTTTCGCTGGTGGAAATGGGATCTGACGAGGTCACTGTTAAAAGAATTACCAGATGGCACTGGCAAGGCGTGTGGCTCACATGGCTAACGGCATAGCCAATGATGCCCGAGAACGCATGAATGACGTTCACTGTACAGCTAAGGGAGTCTATCAGTTTCCGATTTCCGTCACGATATTCCTTGAAGGCCTCTGCTCGATCTTGGAGGAGTTGGAGGACCTCGCCGGGAGAATTTGATTGTTCGAGAGCGATAGCAAACGGTGTTTCAGAGAGGTCTGTCCCAGTAAGTTTTGTATAGTCAGACAAGGCGGCATCGATTATCGATTGGATGTTAGTGTTAGATGTGGGAGATGTGGATGGCGCTTCTTGTGCGGTCGACGACATGATTCACATGAAGAAAATGGAGGTGTTGACGATCTTGGGTTCGGAGTCAAGTCGAGTCGAGTCGAGGGAATGGAGTTCAATGGAGGGGGAAGGGAGAAGAGGGGTTTAGGGTACGAAGTGATGGGAGGGCCACAGGATGCAGACGGCGGTGCAAGGCTGTGAAAACCCCAGTTCCACACGAGGCAAGATAGCGTGCATATCTAAGCAGGTGACCTGACAGGCGAGCGCGTAATACAGTACTAGTGCAAGGCGCTACTTGTCATCTCCGTGGGAGACTAGTAGATATTGGGTGCCAGGCTGTGCCAATTCTTGATTTTTTGTATTTTGTAGTGGAAGGTGTAGTGGAGTGAAAAAGCTTTGTGGTATGGTGTTTCGATTCCTTATGGTCTCTTGACCGTATGCATTTTATCATCTCATCTTTAGTTTCTTTCGATATTTCTCATCTTAAGGATGAATTCTGTGTGCTTCCTATATCGAGTGCGTCGTCTCAAAGGTGTATGTCACATAATTTAGTCATACGTGCTCATCCAAGTTGATTAGTATACAGACAAGCAGAGGTGGCGTTTTCGAAGAGCAGACAGAGAGTATGGGCATAGACGCAAGCTTTATTTGCGTGGATATGTCAGGGTATAGTGCAATCGCGGACTTGCCCTCATGAGTTTCTATTGCTTCCACTACAAAATACAGCAGAGCAAGGCATCCGAGGTCCGTGGCTTCTTCATTTCACACGTTGCCCAGGTTTATGCCAAATCAGATCCTTGCCACCAGATTCTTCTGGACCCACAGTATATTTGGGGAAATCCGCACTGAGTTTGAAATAGTCTCACGACCATGCGCTGACTGAAGGCTAAAAGATGCGAACCACCCCTGAACAGCATGACGTACTGTACATCTTGCGGACGCACTCGATGAATGTCATAACGCCTCTAGATTTTTAACCGCAAGCGGAGGGATTGACATAGGAACTGGCATGACGTTAAGACCAAGAGATGAATTTAGATCGTATCCAAGAGATATTCGCAGCACGGAACCTTGAAAGTTCACGAAGCTAGGAAAAGCACACACACGCGGCCCGTCGTCCCGGCCAAAGGTGACGGACGGAACGAAACGACTTCGGCGGTCCATTCGGCGGTCCATTATCGGCTCGTTTGCCATCTGGGCTGAGACTCTCCTTCCTGTTCCTGATAATTGGAACTATAACTGTGTGTGTGTGTTCGCCATAGTCGACGAAAACCTAAGACGCAGGCAGATTGCTTAATATCATCTGGGTCGTCATCAGAGCTTGTTTTCACCCCTGTTGACGTAGCCTTGACGTGACGACGATGACGAATCTGAATTAAAATTAAAGAATTGCGAAAATCGATTCTATAATTGGACTTGGAGCGAGATAAACGCGTGCTGATGCGAAGACTTGCAAACAGTTTTGGAGTGTGAGTCTAGGGTCCGTAGTCTCTGGGTACTCTACTGCAAGTTATACCCCACGAGTGACCTACGACCGACAATCTCTCCGATCTGTAAAAAAGGTCAGACATGTTCAGAACAATACAAGAGAAAAAGAAAAAAGAACAGGAGGGGGTTCTGAAAGCTCACCTTGAAGATCCCATATGCCTCAACGGCATAAACGCCCAAACGCGCATACTCGCCACTCCTAACAACCTCCCTCCAATACCCGACCGAGCGCGCGCGCGCCCACAACGTGGAGTACGTCCCGAGTACGGCACCGAGAGACGTGGGAGGTTGTAGACGTTCGGCCGTGTAGACGTGTTTGAGAATTTCGCGCGTCACGGCCAAGTTGTATTTTATCGGTTGCTGATACGCTGCATAAAGACAATTTTCATTTTCAATTTCAATTTTTGGTAAGGCTTCATTAAGGAAAAGGAAAAAAAAAAAAAGGAGGGGAGAGAGAGAATAGAGAGAGAAAGAGTAGATACGGACAACCGAGAAGATTGGAGAATCGCGCGCCGAAGGGACCTAATGCGCTGCGTGCGTATGCGCCTGCGCGCACGAGGGCTGCAGATACGTTTCCGAGAGCGTCTTGGGCTTTTTTTTGAGCTGCTGATGATGATGTTGATGTTGAGGAAGAGGTTGATGACGAGGAGATAGAGGAGGTAGAAAATGGAAGGCGACGGTGCGGGGCGTGCGTGCGCAGTAGACCACGGCGCAATGTTGTGACAATCATGTCTTTTTTTTTGTCTTTGGAGAAGGAGAGAGTGTACAGTCGGGTGTGAGGTGGTGGTGACGGTCGTCCGCGGTCGTCGCGGGTCGGGTCCACGGGGGGCAGACGGAGTTAGTCGGCCTTTTGCGTGGCCACATATTCCCACGAGGACGGGGATCCGTGTTTGAGCTCGATAAAAAACTATCGTAAAGTCATATATTGTTACTCATTGCGTTCTATCTCCACCTTCACGCACACAACACCTCGAAGCAATCGAAGAGTCTGATGCAGGGAGAAGAAGAAGCTGCTGTTGGTGTGCTTGCGAGTGCAAGATATGGTAAGGACAAGGTAAGAGTGTTTCGCGTCGTGCGGGATGCGACGAGCAAAGTGCATGACGTGGTCGAGTACAATGTTACCGTATTGGTGGAGGGTGCGATTGAGACTAGGTGCGGATCACGCTGTATCATTGACCGCTATGCATCCTTGACCTTGCTTGCAATAGCTTCACGCAAGCTGATAATACGGTCGTTGTCGCGACTGACTCAAGTACGCCTTGATCATCACCTCATTATGCTTTCTCTAATCAAACCATGTATCACACTGAAATCTAAACGCGCGCCCTAAAATAACCCAGTGAAGAACATTGTTAACTGTATGTGTGTCTCCATGATTCCCTCGTCGACGCCGAGAACCACAAAGTAAAATAATAAGCAAAGATGTTGACTGCCTGGCGCTGGCACAGATTTGGCCAAGGTGTCTCCGCACGTGTTACACCCAGCCCGGTTCGGACTTCACATTGCGGTGCATTTGTTAGCTCGGTACGCCCACTTCGGTGCGGCATTTGTGACAGTTGAGCAGCTACGATGGGCGCGAATCGGTACCGGCGCCGATTCCGATGTTGATGCTAATGCTGGCGCCGGGCACAAACATGCGTTCTGGCGTGACGGGACAGAGAAGCGGTTCGTAGACATCGAAGTGGCACGGAAGCGCGATGATGGTGGGGACGAGGCCGTGGCGCGGGTAGCCGGTGGTTTGAGGGACCTTCTCGGTGCGTTGTTGAGCCGATTTTTCCCACTTCTTTTGCACTATTCCATCTTGGGATATTCACCGAGACGTTTCGATTCATATTAATGCACGCAATCCTATCATCTCGATCGCTGATCGTTCTTTTCGCAGTGCTCAAGTCTGCGGGATCGGCATTTCAGAATTTCGTACGAGACGAGTATACGACCCTGGTTGAGGTGGACGACAGGATCTTCAGCACGTCCGTGGATCTGAGGTACACCTATGGCGAGCTGGGCGTGAAGCTGCCCCCTCGTGGTCCCCACGAGGACCAGGGTCCGAGCGTCCTCAATTTTGGGGAGGCAAACTTTAACAAGAAGAGTGGAACCGAGGTGATTTACCCGTGGGAAGATACCAAGGTTGGGGCTCGGGCGCGGGAGACCACCTTGGACGTTTTTGCACATGACGAGAGCGCGAGCGTGCAGGTACGTGTGATGCGTGGCAACGAGGGTGATTCGTTGCCGATAACGTTATTTCTGGGGATCGTGGCCCCATGATCAAACACAACTGCTCTTAGGCGACACTGTACAAAATGGCGCAGCGCGTGCTCGCAGAAAACGCGGGAGTGGAAAGTGTGCGATACGTGTTGCCGAACAAACACTATATCCCGGTGGACATGAAGCATATCGGGTTGGACAACACTAATCCGTACGTTCACGAAACATTCTCTATTGCTTTCAGTTTTCGGAGACTATTCCAATTGTGGAAAACGTCATCTGCCTCGTGTTGTGGAGCAGAAGATGATGGGGGCTGGTTCTTTTCCTCGATCGGAAGCCGGCCCTTTCATACCCAGTCCTTGCTGATCTATTACGCCGTGAGAGCCAGTGAACTGACGCATTTCCCATTCCCAAACTTTTTTTTATTAATTCCAGACGGAATGCGGAGGTATTCACCCCAGTGGATGCGCCAAGGTGAGCGGCAGCGGGGAGTGGCAACGGGAAGAGTGAAATGACAGACTGACGTCATTGACAGTGGACTGATCTCCGCCACGATCTGGAGGGCGATGACGTACGGTGTTGGCACCCGAGGAGGAAAAGAAATCGGTGAATAAAGAGAAGAAAAGGCGGAATTGATTTGTGGTGGCCAAAGAGAGTGTGGTCAGTTTGGGCGATAGAGATAAGGGGAATATGATATTGGGAAGGGGATGGAGCGATGAAGTAAGAGGGAAGGGAGTGACGTCATTATTCCCACGAGGGAGGAGAGGTCAGACGAGAGAAAACAACTGAGACTGCAACTGCGACAACCAAACTAACGATGGCCGGGGATCACAAGTGCTCCGTCTGCCAGGCCACCTTTACTCGTCCTCAACATGTCTCTAGACATATGCGATCCCGTCTGTATATCCACTCCCTGCTCCTCACCGCCCCGCTCATTCCTCATACCGAACAGATACCGGCGATCGCCCATACAAGTGTCAGCATTGTGGAGACCAGTTCGCCAGAAGGTCTGTTCTTTCATCTCCCGCCGCACCACTCGTCTCCAATCCATTTTTATTCTTGGCAGCGACCTCCTTTCGAGACATATCAACAAGTGCCACCCCAACGAAAAACCCCTGGTTTCGTCGTCCACTCCTTCACGCCGCAAGGGCACCTCTTCTGCCAGCAGGGCGACCACTTCCAAGCAAGCTTGTGATCAATGTGTCCAGTCTACTTTGCCATGCGATGGGGCCAATCCCTGTTGTCAGTCCCTCATTTTCTTACCCGCTTATTCTCACTTACGCATGCCCTTTTACCCAGCCAAATGTCAGCATAGAAAGACGAGATGCACCTATGTCAAATTCCATCGCCAGACCGCCCCTGTCGGACCGGGTCATCCAGCCCGTTCTGCCAATGATTCTTCAAACCCCGCGCACGCTTCTCTCGGCGCCCTCCCTCTAAGCCTCGGCTCGTATCGCCTACCGGACCCGTTCCTCCTACCCAACAGTGCTCCCGCCCTCAACCCCTCCGCCATATCCCAACCGACCAGTTCTTTTTATACCGATCATCAGTTTTCCTTCCCTCCTTCCCTTCAGCTCCCAGCACCTCCATATGATAATTCCTTGGACTATTCGGCCCGCTATCGCGCCCAGGCCGACCTTCTCACCCGCACGGGTGCGATACCTCAGGAGCGGGCACCTCTCCCAGCCATCTACCAAGAATCCCAGGCTCCCCATGATCCGAGTAATGCTGCCCGCTATGCCCAATCCTACCATATGCACAACGACCCCCAGGACTATCCTCTGCCGCCGTCTCCAACCGGAGTTGACTACGGATACAATATTGACAATAAGGTGTGTTTCATTTATTTCCCCTCCCCGCTCGTCGATTGACTTGCAGTCTCCAAGTCTGAGTCGTTCACGAGCAACGTCCTAGGTTATCCCGCAAACGGATACAACACTCATCACCCATTGACGTTCGATCATGACAACCAAATCCACCAACGCTGCGAGTCGAGTGCGAGTGATACGGGTAGCACGACGAGTCGTAGTCAAACTTCTTCGGCCACATCATCGAGTGTACATCTGCCATTAGCCGGCGACTACTCACAGCAGCAACAGTCGTATTCTCGTCCTCCCACGTCTGACGGGGTCGTCCAGGATCGTGAAGGTTTCTCATCTGCCTTTGGGCTGATGTCCCTTGATGATTCCGAAGTTCTAGCTGGCCTTGGTAATGCCCCCCCCTTCTTCGACAATGCCATTACGAATGGCAGCAGCACGTCTCATAATCCATCTTGGGGCGATGGCCCTACCCCCCGTGCCAACCCATGTGATGCCCCTCCTGCGAATGGTAAGAAAGGTGCAAACCAACAGCAGCAGCAGAACCAGGGACAGACGGGAAATGTTCCTGCTGGGACGCCGGCAAGCCTCAAGGAACTAAAGGAGATGTGGAAGCAATACATGAAGACACCGTTCTCGGGTCAGCCTCCCACACACGAGCACCACCCAGCCGGAAGCCCCAAGCGGGAGCGTGGGCTGTCGCGCGTCGCGAGCTTGCCAACCGTCAAGACACCTTCTACAGCTACTGCTGGTTGGGGCGATCCAATGCGTGGCGTGAATGTCAGTCTGCCGCAGCAGCAGCAACAGCAGCAGGCCAATACCCAATATGGAGGACATGGTTCGTATTCGCGCACGCACAACAACACGGATGACTTGCGCAGCTATGAGCAAGCTGTACTCGCGCGCCGGGCTCCGCTCACGCTTCACCTCGCGCCTCGGCGTCGTGGCAACACTACATCGACTGATCCTGCTGCAACAGCTGCCGCGCCGCCACCGCCGGGTAAAGGTAATAGGGCGAGTCCCGCAGGAAGCGGTAGTGGTAGTGGTAGTGACAGGAGTTTGAGCGCGTTCACTGATGATCGGGCGAGTAGCTCTCGTAGTTCTCCCATCAGCAGCGGTGGATCGCAGGGCACTGATGATCCGTCGCGGCCGACCTTCAAACGGCTGCCATCGCAGACTCTTGGTCCTGAGTATGCCAAGCGGCCGGCAACTGGGAGTACGCTGTCTGGCGCGCACGAGGGCTTTCCTAGAATATTTGGCGAGCAAGAGCAGAAGATGCAGGAACGAGGTCTCGGGGGAGTTGCGGAACGCGCTAGGCGAATGAGCTTCCCGAGTGGACGTACGGGCCTCGTTGGGCTGCAGGATTGAACGATATGCCCCCATGCGTGAGAGATATGCATATGTCAAGACACTTTTTGAGACAGGAAGGGGGCAGTATGGCCAAGAGATACGGGTATATAATCGGCCAGCTTGTCCCTTTCCTTTTCCCCCTACGTTGTAATTATTTTCATTCTTGAAGAAGAGCTCGCTCTGTGCACTATAGTTCGTGTTATTGTCGCATGGTGTTCTCCATGTTTTTTACTCGTACTCCCTTGTTAAGTTACTACTGTAGTACATACACGCTTCTCTGTCGTCGTCGATTACCTCTCGCACCATTCCCCTTAATTCGCCTTCTCGTGGCATTCTGTTTGCTTTTTCATAACCCAAGATGATCGCACACGATTTGACGATTACACGAAAATGATTTGGCGTTTCGGTTTATTCTCTCGTTTGTAGCTGTCCTCGTCGCTGTCTGTGTGTTTCCCTCCCACCCCTCACGTTACTGTACAAGTAGTTGAGGTATTTGTTCACGATCACTATGTATACGTGCAGTTGGGTACCACCTAACTTAGTGCCCCGAATACAAGCAAGCACGTGAGGACATGTTTGCTCCAGACAAATAATCACCAATTTTGTTGTGTACGTGGCGTACGTGGCTTGAAATTGCCCGCCATATTCTTCTCGTTTCTTCGTCGCGTTTGCCTTTCTTCACTTAATCGCTCTCCTTACCTTTTAATTATATAGCGCCATGGTATGCAAGACTGTCTTCTTTGAATTCCAATCACTGATCGCGTACCTTTGTTATTAAATAAAATAAGGCCTCTGCTGCCCAAGCTACGTTCAAATCCATCAAATCCCTCGTGCCGCTCCTGGACCGGGTCCTAGTCCAACGTTTCAAAGCCGAAACCGTGCGTTTTCTTTCTCCTTTTTTCCCCCTTCTTTCCCGTTGCTTGCTGCTCTGATGAAAAATAAAATTAACCGATGGAACACTCTCGTTTTTCTCATTCTTTTTCTTCTGCAGAAAACGGCAACGGGAATATTCCTCCCGACGTCCGCCACTTCGAGTCCGCTCCCCGAAGCGACGGTGATCGCCGTCGGACCCGGTGCGCGGAATAAAGAGGGACGTGTTGTGCCTACGTCTGTCAAGGCTGGAGATAGGGTTTTGTTACCTGGTTGGGGAGGTAATGCTATCAAAGTTGGAGAGGAGGTGCGTTTGGCCGGCCCCGTTCTTTTTTATTTTATTTTACTGATTGGTTGATCTTTTTTTGTTTGTTTGTAGGAGTACTTCCTTTTCAAGGATTCGGATATTTTGGCTAAGATTGAGGAGTAGGGTAGAGACGCGTTATGGAGTATGAGTGAACGGGTGCGCGTGCGCGTGCAGCGCAGCAAAAAAGGAATCTTTTTCTTAGAAAAGTTTGTCGTATATTTCTCATAATCATGGGCCTAATGTCTTCCTTTTCCCTTTGCTCCCCGCTCGTCCTCCCACCCCTGCATTTTTTTTCTTCTTTTGTGGTCCTTTCATAGCAATCTAGCACGCACATCTCCACTCAGCAAATAAAGCTTATGTCTATGCCCATACTCTCTGTCTGCTCTTTGAAAATGGTACTTCTGCTTGTCTTGAGGAAGGTTATGCATTGAATAGTAAACAACTTGGAGATGAGCACGTACGACTAAACTATATGACACGCACCTTTGAGACGGCGCACTCGATACAGGAAACATTCAGAACTCATAGTACTCATCCTCAATGAAATACATAATCGAAACCATACCATAAGGCTTTTTTACTCTTCGAAGTGACCGCCGGTTAATCAGGAACCCAATCCCTACTTCTACCCCGACAATGACACAAACCTCCTTTCCGGGCCTCACTAAAATACAAAAAATCAAGAAATGGCACAGCCTGGCACCCAATATCGAGTCTCCCACGGAGATGACAGGTAGCGCCTTGCACTCACTGTATCAGGTCAGTGGTCACCTACATAGATAGGCACGCTATCTTGCCTCGTGTGGAATTGGGGTCCTTCACAGCCTTGCGCCTGCGCCGTCTGCATCCTTGTAGCCCTCCCATCACTTCGTACCCTAAATCCCTCTTCTCCCTTCCCCCCATCCATTGAAGTCCATTCCCTCCGACTTGACTCGACTCCGAACGCAAGATTGTCCAACATCTCCACTTTCCTCATGTCGTCGACCGCACAAGAAGCGCCATCCACATCTTCCACATCTAACACTAACATCCAATCGATAATCGATGCCGCCTTGTCCGACTATACAAGACTCACTGGGACAGACCTCTCTGAGACTCCGTTTGCTATCGCTCTCGAACAATCGAATTCTCTCGGCGAGATCCTCCAACTCCTCCAAGATCAAGCAGAGGCCTTCAAGGAATATCGTGATGGAAATCGGAAACTGATAGACTCCCTTAGCCGTACAGTGAACGTCATTCATACGTTCTCGGGCATCATTGGCTATGCCGTCAGCCATGTGAGCCACACGCCTTGCCAGTGCCATCTGGTAATTCTTTTAACAGTGATCTCGTCAGATCCCATTTCCGCCAGCAAAAGCTTTGCTTGCTGGAATCGATACTCTTCTTAACGTACGTCCCTTCAATATGCCTTTCAACCGGCTCCCCCGTGACGAATGAGCACGCTAGACCGCCAAAGGGGTATCGTCGAGCTATGATGCACTTCTCGAGTTGTTTGAGTGCTTGGGGAACTATCTCAAGCGTTTGGAGATCTATACGACAATTCCGCCCACTTCGATAATGACAGACGTCGTTATAAAGATTATGGTCGAGCTACTTTCTGTTCTTGCCCTAGCATCGAAGCAAATCAAACAGGGACGGCTCAGTGAGTGCGCTTCCACATGCACATTGCCCGTCACTCAATGTTCCACAGTGAAGTTCACGAAGAAGCTTCGTGGAGAGAGGGAGATCGAGGCGGTTCTGCAACGATTGGATCGATTGACTCGAGACGAGGCTCAGATGACTGTTGCACAGACACTAGGTGTCGTCCACGGTCTTGTGGGTAATATGAAAGTAGTAATGAAAGGTAAGCCATGGTCACATGATTATCTACGGACACTTGTCTGAGCATTTGTTACGTTAGATGGAAAGGCATCCACGGATGGTATCCAACGCCATCTGGGTATGTGTCTCGTGCGAAACAAGTACCACCCTCGCTGACATCAGGTCGTAGTCACAATCCACCAAACATTAAATAGTATAAACAAGACCCAACGTTTGTTGTCTTTCCCTTGTTTTTATATTCTCATGACCGACGGTATCTTGTAGGCGACCAGCTACAAAATGACGTTTATCACTGGCTCTCCCCCCCTAACCCGTCGACGAATCAAAACTTTGTTCGAAGAGCACGACATAAAGGAACTGCAGAATGGTTTTTGGAGAGCAATACGTTGACAGAATGGAAAGCCAAGGGATCGCTATTGTGGATTCATGGAAAGCGTATGTCTTTCGAACCACCAATAAGTACCTTTCTCTAATACGTTTGTTGATCCTACAGCGGGAGCAGGGAAGAGCACCCTTCTGTATGACATGAATTTATGTTCTTTTCCAAGGTTATTCATAGAGTGTGTCAGATCCGCAATCATTCAGGACGTCGAGGGTATGCATGCTGCCGGATTGGCCACGATGGCTTACTACTATTTCGACTTCCGGGATGTCAAAAAACAAGACTGCTATGGCCTGCTCACCTCCCTCGTTTCCCAACTTTCTGCCGAATCCGATTCTTGTCACAACATCCTCTCCAAGTTGTATTCGGACAATAAGAACGGCATGCTCGAGCCCGATATTGACTCACTCAAAGAATGTATGAAGGACATGCTGAATCTGCCAAGACAAGGCCCAATATATGTCATTGTCGACGCCCTCGATGAATGCCCAAATTTATCGGGGAGGCCATCCGCTCGTGAGGAGGTCCTGGAACTCATTGGAGAACTTGTCGATTTGGAACTTCCGAATTTACATTTGTGTGTGGCCAGTCGGCCGGAGGCGGATATCCGAGTGACACTGGACCCATTGACGACTCTTAAGATTTCACTTCACGACGAGGCCGGGCAAAAGGAGGACATAGTTGAATACATCAAGTCGGTCGTCTATTCGGACCGGAATATGAAGAGATGGAAAGAGGAGGACAAGCAACTTGTCGTCGTTACTCTTTCTGTGAAAGTGGACGGCATGTAAGTAATCTAATTTTTGGCTTCACAGCTGACGCTCACATGATTTTATAGGTTTCGCTGGGCCGTCTGCCAGGTTGACAGGCTGCGTCGAACTTTTCCTGCGAGTATTCGGAATGTATTGGACGACTTGCCAAAGACGTTAGATGAAACATATGACCGTACTCTGATGGGCATCGATGAGGAGAAACGAGAATACGCCCAACGACTGTTTCGATGTCTTGTGGTGTCCATTCGCCCTCTTCGCGTCGAGGAACTTGTCGAAGTTCTTGCCATTCGGTTCCCCAATGCAGCACCCCCCACATTTAATACAGCCTGGCGTCCAGACAATGGAGAGGAAGCGGTGATCTCCGCATGCTCTAGTCTCATTACCATAATCGATAACGAAGGCCACAAAGTGGTACAATTCTCTCACTTCTCCGTCAAAGAGTACTTGACATCAGACCGACTCGCAACAGCCGAAAAACATCTCTCATACTATCATGTTCTCCCCGAACCGGCGCATACCATCATTGCACACATTAGCCTCAGCATCCTCCTCCGGCTGGATGACAAAATCGACCGAAATGCCATAACCGACTTTCCCCTCGCGCGATATGCTGCCCGGTACTGGGTCGAGCATGCCAAGTTTGGGGACGTATCGTCACATATTCAGGAGGTCATGGAGCGTATGTTCGATCCTTCGGAGCCGTATTTCGCATCATGGGTCTGGCTATATGACATCGACCGTCATTGGACAAAGCCCATGTCCACAATACAGCCGGCGCGGCCTGAGGCTGACCCCATTTATTATGCGTCTCTTTGCGGATTCCGTGGACTCGTGGAGCACCTGATCTCTGCTCATTCATCGGACGTCGATAGTAGGGGCGGATTTCATACGACTCCGCTACACGCGGCCTCTGTCAAGGGACATTCAGGGGTCGCATCGCTGCTTGTTGAACATGGTGCAGACCCTAACTGTTGGGACGATGTGGGCAGAGTTCCACTTCACCGGGTTTCACAGGGTGGAAAGCTCGTCAGGGAGGAATCATTACACGAGGTTGCACGGCTCCTCGTAAAATCTGGTGCCGACGTGAATGTCACCGACGATGTTGGCGATACTCCGCTACATGCGGCAGCACAATGCGGGTACCGTGAGATTGCGGAACTGTTACTTGAATCTGGCGCAATCCTTGATGTTCGGGATGATTATGAACTCACGCCATTGCATACTGCCTGTATTTTTGGGCAGCTTGACGTGTCACGATTCCTTATAGATCGTGGCTCGGATATCAATTCCCGGAACAAGGATGGTTATACCCTATTGCGCGACGCATCATATGGTGGACACCTCAACCTCGCATTGCTATTACTCGACTGCGGCATTGATGTGAATGCGCGCAATAACGAGTGTCAAACCGCACTGCATGTCGCGTCAGCCAATGGGCACTTTGGAATTGCAAAGTTGCTGATCGATCGTGGAGCAAATATTGACAGCCGGAATGACAAGCAGGAGACCCCTTTGATCCTCGCATC
>QFEZ01003907.1:0-23461 GCA_003316425.1 Russula lepida
CCGATATCGGACTGCACGATTCGGGTATCCGCCCGGATGTATTATTAATACGCATATGTTGTAGATACTATAAGGTCACAAGGCGCGGAATAAAATCTTCACGAGCGCTTCCCGCTCAACCTCCATCAGAATAACCTCAGCTTAGAAAAGTCTCTACCACAGACATGGAAATAATCTCAATGCAACCATTGCCAAGTCAAGTCCACACTCTCCTCTCACAACTGGCCTACCTGTCACCTCACAAACAGAGTATGTCGGACTTTAAAAACAACTTGCCTCTTCTCACCGTCAACATTGCCCGCAGTCACTTATGGCTTGTTGGCTGCGTGGATAACCTGCACATTAATATTCGATTCGTTTAATCAGAAAGGCTAATACTCATTTGAGGAAACTCATCTTCCTAATCCACCAAGTGGGCACTATGTAGCATGCTAAATCCTGCAGCGACACCGCCCTCATCGATGTCATCCGCCTTTGTCCGCACGCACAAACCGTCCAGCCTACACCTCCCTGACCTCCCCTCTCCAAATAAATCGCACCCAAATACACTGAGCTCGCTCATCACATGCACGCTCACCTGAGCCGTACAAGATACGCACCAATGCCACGTGGCTGGCAGATGAGTTCCTTCGCGATTCATGCCGCGCGCTCCTGGTGTGGCAACTGGTGGTGCGATGAGTGGTGGGACGTTTCCATGGTCGTCGTTATTTCTGCCTCCCTCGTGCTGCAGCTTTAGAACAAGTTCGTGCGGCAGTACATCGCCGCCTCCGCACTTTTGCTGTTGTCTCTGTCAAGTGACCACATACTCACCCAGCTATCATGGAATGTTAGCACTCTCTGAGGGTTGAAAGTATGTCCAGGCGCGAGTGCACCTCTTGCCCTTTTCAGCGTCTGTGAGTGATGTTGAACATAATGTGGCACTTCTAGCGGGCGCTCCGACCCAAATGTACCTGATGGTTGGTCATTGTCGACAATGACCTTGGTCGATAGTCTATTGGCATCTACTATTCTACATCTACGATAATTTCGCCACGGCGACATTAAAGCGAACACTCGGAGTGATGTCTGTGGAGCCAAATAATGAATCCAAAGGATGATGGTGGGTAATACATGAAAGGCGTCGAGCATAAATGGAGTAGTGTACAAGACCGATCAAGCTTCGAAGGTAATGTGCCCCTGATACACGTCTGGGATGCGGAATGACCTGAAACGATGGCTTGTGTTCCAATGAGAAATGGTCAAAGGGCGACTGGACGACCATCGAGTGCCAACAAACTCGCCAATAGCTTTCTCGACAGGTTGGGATTTCCGATAGCCCTCCCCCAGGTGAATACCCTGCAGGACAGGCAATGATTCGGTCACTTGTCCTCCGACAAGCTCTTGCAGGGATGGTGCGACGCGCGGGACAAGTTCCTTGGACAAGTAGAGATCCTTCACACCCGTAAATGGATGTAAAATTTCCAGCCATTGGCTATTCTCAATATCATCCTGCCGACCGAAAAATAAATCCCCGACGATGATGTAGAGGTGTTCCACTGTGGGAATGAGTATCTGAGGGAATGACGAGGTACAGAACTGCGTCAGGGCGGAAAGCTGATAATCTAGTTGTCTGCATAAGGTTCCGACGCGGAACACTCCGTTAAGTCGTGGAAATATGACACAAGCGGCCCCTCCATCAAAGAGCAGACGAGCTTGTGGTCCATTATGGACCCCGAGTGCTGGTATGCGACTGATGAACCGAGTGAGCTGTGGAGTGTCGAATACGAGCTGATGTCGCCGAGTTGAGGGGCATCGATCCCCGACACGAGATCCTCCAAATATTCGCAGACTCCTTTGAACACAAAAGTCATGAGAGCGGGAAGGACAGAGCGCGTCGGCGGAGGTGGACGTCGGCGTTCCCGATCTGGGCGAGATCGAGGGGATTCGAATTCCAAACACAGCATTGTGAGGCTCGTCAGCGTGGAGAGGCAGGTGACCATCGCCTCGGGTGAAATATATCCGGAATGGGGAATATTACAGTATGAAGGACAAGAGCGACAAGGTCAGTGGTGGACAAAACAAGTTTCGGTAATCCCCGAAATGGGATGCCACCATTGCGAGCACCCGCAGACGTCAGACGTGGTGCAGATCCCCCTAAGATTGGATCAGTGGTAACCAGCAGCGTTTCTGACGAAGCAAGCTGCAGATGTGTCAGTGCCGGGAATTGGACCTCCATCGCTGGCAAGACTTTCTCCCATTGCACACTTGTAATATGCGAGAGTGTGATTTTACATATACGGTTGTTGGATTCAAGTGCGGCGAGGATGTTATCGATATCCTGGGTCGATTTGAGATATTGCTCAATGACGATGGGAAAGGGTGGCCAGACATTCAGCGTCCTCCTCACAGGGGTTATATTTGTGCAGAGAAGTTGCAGATCCAGACGACACGGTGAGCCAAACACGATGACACGCCATCTTTGACACACGTGCAGCAGTGTTATCCATCTATTCGCCCTCTTGGTTCCATGCAGTGTCATCCATTTATTCATCTTGTCTTGTGCTGTCCGATAGATCATCCATCTATCCGTCTCGGTTTCATGCACATAGAAATCAAATATTTCTAGGAGGGCATCATCGGAGAGTATGTCGATTGGGGCCAGGCCTATGTCATATGCATCAGCAGTTGTTTCACGGCATTGCGCAAAAGAGGTACGTCGCCGTGGAGTCTTCCAGGTCCGGTAAAGTGCATGATTCTTTAGCATCGAGCCTTCTATATGGACGGACGAGCTGAGGCGGGGAGGTAATGATGGTGGTGTAATCACTGGCACCTGTCTCGACGACAGTGGGGAAGCTAGATGATCGGGACGCTTCGGAGCAAGGCTTTACAAGACTATCTTAGTTACTGCAGTCATCAATCAGGTGGGTAGATTTTGCTCGACATACCTTGGTGGGCTCATGGATGAAGACGGTATTCAGCTGCAGAGTGCGAAGGGTTTGGGTGGGAGGCGAAAGGATTGCCTCCAATGCAATGCTCAGTGTTGCAGTTTTAAACGAGGCAAGAGGCCCTATTACACGATCCTTCACCGGTTCTTAACCAACCCTCGGTCTCGTGGCCCGAGGAATGTTACAGACTACCCACGTCATGTGTCCATGACCTCCAGATTATTAAAAGAATCCATGTTCTCTAGCATGGCCACGGTGATAAGTGATAACCAGCTGGAAAGTCACCGAGCCCTGCAGTGGAAATGTCTGTAATGGTGACAGCATAAGATTTTGTTCGTCGGCAATGGCACGCTCTCAAGAGATGCGCCGCTCTATCAGCACTGGACTGATTCACGACACCAATGAAAATGAAGGTTTTAGACGAACACGTTGATGTCGCCAGTTCTGAGAGTTGATCCTGATCCTAACCACCAATGCCACGTGGATGTCACGTGGTTTGTTCGAAGGACACTTCACGGTTGTTCATCAACAAATCTCAATCTCCTGGTATGAACCCTAAACTTCTACACTACAGTACAAGTCTCTGATACAAACACTGAGCTTACACACTACCTTTAAGTTAACCCACCTTGCCTAATCCACCAAGAGGATACTATCCAGCACGCTGAATCCCGCGGCTACCCCACCTTCATCGACGTCCTCCCCCTTCGTCCGCACCAACCATCCAATCTGCTCCTCCCTGACCTTCCTCCCTTCTCCGAACAACGCCCACCCAAACACACCAATCTCACTCATCACACGCGCACTCACCCGTCCTGTCCTAGGCCGTACAAGATATGCGCCAACGCCACGCGGCGGGCGGATAAGTTCCATCGCGACCCATGCCGCGCGCTCCTGCTGCGGTAACTGTGCGACAAATGCCGGGATGTTTCCCCGGTAGATATTATTCCCGCCTCCCTCGCGTTGCGGCTTGAGCACGAGTTGGTGTGCGCGGCGCACGGCTTCTTCC
Source organism: Russula lepida (assembly GCA_003316425.1). Lineage (NCBI taxonomy): Eukaryota > Fungi > Basidiomycota > Agaricomycetes > Russulales > Russulaceae > Russula > Russula lepida. The sequence continues at coordinate 3,934 of QFEZ01003907.1, forward strand.
GCACCTTTGCCATCTTCTTGATCGAGTGACCACATGCTCACCCAACTATCGCGCACCGCATCGGCGTCTTCTGAAGGTGTGAGGTAGCGTTCGAGTATGCCCGGACGCGAGAGCACCTCTTGTACCTTCTTGGCGCCTGCGAGCTGAAGGGCGATGCTTGGGCACTGAGCTGCACGCGAACTTTCTAGAAGGGCGCGTGTGGCATAGTCGGCGGCCGATGCGTAGTCTGCGGGAGTATATCCGGCGCGATAATAGACGACGGAAATTTCTATGGGGGTGATTTTGAGTGCAGACGAGATGGGCGCGATGAGAAGAGCGCGGGAGTTGGAGATCGACGCTGTCGTGCCTAGTTGGGCGAAAGTTTGATGGGTAACGCGGATGCCGTGGCTGCGACAAATAGTCATATCAGTGCATATCGAAAGAAATTGTGACGCACGATTCAAATAATTGATATTCTAGCATGCGTTGATCGAATATGTTCCGCTCATTAGGTTGGACGACGAAAAGTATGTGCGCACTGCAAATACACGGGGCTGAATCAAGGCACGGCCTGTCTGAAGGAATTTTTGACAATACGCACTCTGGGACCTCATAGGCTCTATGGGCTTCTGCCAGTCCCTCGGCGAGACCCCTGTTAGTATCATTACTTGGGAGATTACTCGACGATAGAAGTGGTGATATGCCAAAGTAGCCAGTCGACTCTATAAGGTATCTAAATGAAAAAATGTGTTATTCGGATGTCCACTCCTCTCCTGAAACGCGGGCAACTGAATGCAACACACCGATGCATCCTAGCAACTTGCTGGGAGAGAGCTCCAAGAGACGATGAGATCGTATTGAATTCCACTTGTTTGAATGAGATTGGATCATCAAGAGTCGGTTGGTGTAACATGTAGTCAGATCGAAAAAGGCCGAGGTGTAGAGGCTGTCAAAGTCTATCTCATCAGTACATAACGGGGACGATGATAAGGCTTCGCGCACGGGAGGGACACTGTCATCTCGAAGCTTCTTCCACGCGGTCCATAACGCAGATATGAAATCATCGACATCGGAGACTCCTCCAGGGCCCATTACTTGATCGAGGAAGGAAGTATCGAGAGCGACGCGAGCATATATGGAGTTGTAGGCATGCTGGAGAGTCAATGCCTTGGAAAAGAGGTAGCGCGGGATGGGAGTTGGGATTAAGGAGATTGGGGCGAGAACAGCAGATTCCGGCGCGGGCGTCGGTGGATTCTCGGGAGAGGCTGGAGGAAGGTATAGGATGGAATGGGAGAGAGCGTAGGTGGTAGCGAGAAGGGTGAGCTGGTCGAGCTGTTCGGCTGTTACGTCGGGCGGCCATGAAGTGAACACGCTCATTGTAGCTCTCAACCTTGGATTATCTCCTTCCGCGTACACCTACCTTGGAGTGAGTTGATGGCCTGGAGGCACCAGAGTTGATGACTGATCATCTTATCGCCATTTGGATTGTCATCGCTCCTTTAGGCCAAAGAAACTATTCTATGCACATATCTCTACTTTACGGAAAAATAAACGCAACCTTCAATCTCAATATCTTAAGTGGTGTCATGACGGTGCTTGATGTCCGTACGTCGCCTGAAGTCTCATCTTGACATAGTCGCCTGCGGTCATAACCTCGTAGCGTGGCGGCCGCTCGGCACTTACGCAGCTGGCGATCGGCTTGAAGGGCTTTGAACGTCACTAGGTGTGGAAAATGGGGTGTAACACTCACCTCAAGAGGGACGTCATAGTCGGTGCCGAAGAAGAGAGGGATAGAGTACCGTCGAGCACCTGAGCGATTCGCTGCGCGATGGACGGTACTCTTGAAAACGTCATCTTATACAATAGCAATTTGTGGGGATTTAGATATCGAATTATGCACGGGCTGAAGTAACGCACTAGTCCACCTTGCAAATTGATCCCCCAAACTGCACAACAAAACTTATATTAATGATGATGACTGGACACAGGGAGTACAAAAGCCCACTTGATAACAAGTGTCCCTGGGATTGGCGGTGCATCAACCCATTCGTTGCGCGTATTGCGAACTTGTAGTGCCTGAATGCCCGGTTGTTGCCACAGGATGGTGAAGCACTGAACGTGAGCCAATCTCAGGTTTGACTGACCAGAGCTCCTGCATCGAAGACACGTACCTCAAAACTACACAGAGAGCGGAAAGAAGGAAAAAAAAGAAATGTTGAGACGGAGAATAGCAACGACAAGCCTTACTCGGTGTGAGCGCCGATACCAATCACCCGCTCGTCGATCGGTCCCGTTTGCGGAGGGTAGTGCAGCACGCGCATCAGCGCAGCAGAATTTTGCGTCTGATTAACGCCAAATCATCATCCATCGACCAGCGAGCGGATGGACGCGTACCTTGTTATCGAAATAGTCCGGAGCAAGCTCGAGGGCACGCGCAAAGAGCGGGAAGAGGTTCTTCCCAAGGCCCACAGCAGCATGGCTGGATAAAGATCAAGACGCGTGAGTACCTCCGGTTATTATTTTCATCGGCGAATGCCAAAAGACGGCAGGACGCACTAGTAGCGCAACAATGCTTCCCTAAAGCCCGGGACATCAGGCCATACATTCGCGCCAGCCATAGCACCATCATTTAAGTGGTAGGCATCGAGTGAACCAGGCGCATCATCCAAAACCTCCCACCCGAATTCGAATCCCTCGTGCATGTCCCCGGCGCCATCTGGATTGTTGTTGCTGCTCAATACAGCATTATACCCTTTAAAGTTGGAGGTTTTCGTAAAGTCGAGCTGGTGCAAATGTAAAGGGGAGACATCAGAACGCCTAATGAAAGGATGCATGCCTCCATCTTGACCCCCAGGGGAAGTGCAAAGTACGTCTTCATAGACTCCAAGGCGAGTGCGATGGCCTCTTCAGAGATACCGTGGTTCTTGACTGCGTCCACATATCAGAGAGTTATCAGTAAAGATATGAGGACATCGCACCGTAGAAGAAGCCAACGTCTATGCATGCATCCCTTATTTGCTTCGAAAGAGCCTGTTGAACCTCGGGATGTGGATCCCCGATATCCTTCAAGTCTCTACATACGGCGGAGATCATGAGAGTAGTCTAAATACGAATTGAGTGAGCAGACATGATTGGTATTTCAGAAAATGCGGTATTGGCATTCTGCGCAGCTTTGAGGACTGACATGGTCACTTCACTCACTGGTTCGTAGCCGGCAGATGGAAGACTGTATCGGCCCGGGTAAGCGAGCGGTCCGTCCATCCGACTGTCTGTTCTTCCATGATCGTGATCGGGCAGATTGGTTTCAGTTGGTGGCCTCATCTAAATGCGAGGACTGCGCAGCGCCCGCCGCCCAGTGCCAGCTATGCTACCGATCACCTTTTCGAAATACCCTTCAGATCTTACGGCTCTGGGTCAAGTTGCAGGTGCGGTGAATACGAATCATCATAGCAATGTCGCTTCCTAAGGGATCTGATCTGGTTGTTGCGCGTTTGTGTAAAAAATGCGATGGGCGTGCGAGAAACGAGTGGAATTGGGTGCCAATGGCCCCGGCAATGGGTGGGACCACTGGTGCACGTTGCAGTGTCCATGCAGGTGAGGTTCGAAGAAACCTACTGTGGATTCCAAGTCCCCCTTTCGAGTTTCTCCCGTAGACCGCCATTAATGTTGTTGTGGCATAAATTTTGCTTGAAAGTTTGGCTGTAAAAGCTCTAGCCCCGAGGCTTTTCCCGGTGCCTTGGCGATGGCATTTGCGGCCCGCGTAGCAATACACAGTTTCTTGTCCACAAACCCCATATCTCCACATCACATATCTCCACATTATATCTGTGGATTACCAATGCTCGTCGCTGTGTCTTTTACTTACTCGAGAGCATGTTTTCACGGATTGATCGTAGACGGAATTTCCACGAGGCTAATCCAATAACGTCTTTCACTAGCTGCCGACTAGCACAAAGAGAATGTCTCACCTCGGTAACTTATTGTGTCCCATGGCCCTCGCCGTCCGGAGTTCTGCAGGCTTTGAAATCCCCTTTCATCTGCATTGCATCTAATTCCATTCATCCACAGCCATCCACCACATTTGTCCTCCTCTGGTGGTAGCATAGTCAGGTCGATTTATGTTTAAAAATCGAGGCAGGCTCTCGCTTGATGTCACTCAATCCACTTACGTCTTTCTCTCCTCTCCCAACACACCACGAAATACCGCTTGACCCTGTCTACAATGTCCTCCGTCCCCACACCTCTCCACGGTATCCATCCCAACCGACCCAACGACAACCTTGACTCGACCTTCACGGCTTCTATCGACGCTAGCTCTGACATGGGTCTTGGAGTCTCTTTCAACCCTATGTCTCTCGACGAGATGCCGGCACCTTTTCTAAATCCCAACGTCACCTCTCCCACTCAGCCTCCTGAGGAACTACCCGCCTCTTTCGTGATGAAAGGAGTTATTAATTGGGGTTTGGCACCTGTCGTCTCGACTCCGACGTACGACCCCAATGCCTTTCCCCATTTTTTTACTCCTTTTCCATTCTCAACGTCCCCGAGTCTATCTCATGTGTCATCGACGTCCCCTGCGAATGTATTGCCCCCATCTCCCGACGCTTCGCGCAGAATAGTACCCAAGCGCCGTCGCAAGCCAAAAGAAATGTATCTTAATCGGATCGCCGCGTATGTTACCAAAAGTAGAAGGATTCCCCCCAGTCGGCGCATTCGAGGTCAGAACAACGGTACGAGACCTCACGGCACAGGGTTTGCGGAAATGATGGCACGTTCATCTCATCGCTCTTCTAACGGAATTCTCATGTACCATCCCCAAAAAAATAGAAGAGGCTCCCTCTCAATGTCCAATCTGCTCTGAACACGTTTTACACCGGATGTTGCGAACCCATGGCCTCTAAGGACAGCTGTACACGGCAGAAACACATGTTCTCGAGCACACACTGTCGCAATCTGCCAAAGGAATACCTTGACCTGATTCCATGTTATATTTGCCCAGCTTATGTCGCCCTTCACAGATCATGCACAACCGCCAAGTGAGTTTTGTCTCTATAATCCTTCATGGCTTGCCCGCCGCGTTGATTTTGACTGCTCTGACATCCGAAATTTTTCTCTTCTCTCTTTCAGAGGCGGGAGGTACGACGCCACCAAACGTCATTGCAAGAAATGCATTGGATTTCGAGAGATCAACACCAGATGCCGAGTATACCCGCTTGAGATTACGAGGGGAGAACACGAAGCAATGAGAATCTACCGCAGGAACGCTAAAGCTGGAGACGAAGAGAAAAACGAACGTTTGGTTGACAGTTCCGTGAATAAGTTGCTGGAAATGATGGTTGGCCCTGAAAACTTCCGGATTCTCGATGCCATTCATGTTCCCTGGTCATTCGGTAGGATGTACTATTAGGTGCGGATGCTGGAGGAGGTTGTTGAACAACCTTTACCCCTCGGGTTGGCTGGTAAGAATGGCAATGATGATATGTTCAGTTTCTGAGTTCCTACAGAATCGACTATCTTGTACGCACAGAGTAGTATTAAATTTTTCGTTACCCTCCCCCCACACCGTAACGTGCGCCTTGTATATACTGTATCAATACCCCGGTACCCTCCGCCGTATAAACTTGAATGCCAATCAAATGTCAACGTCTTAATCTGTTTCGAATGTCTGATCCAGCCTACATCGTAACCTGGTAACCAGCACCCCTGGCTCAAACACTAGAGCCAGCTAATCAGTCCTAACATCAAGAGGACTTGACCAGTTTGCAGGTGTGCTTTGGATCGTTGTCTTTCAGCAAGACAATGACCCTAAGCACACCTTCAAACTGGTCAAGTCATAGCTTGAAGACCAAGATTATAGAACTGCCCTACCCACCAAGAGCCTCCCAGACAATGAGTCCGCCATAATCAAAGGAGGTGGGAGTATCTCAGTCCATCGAAGCATGCAGCCACTTGTGAATTTCGGGAAGATGGATTCCAGTAGGATTCTGAGACACCATAAACTTCTTCTTCTTGGCGAGTATGTCCCTCAGGAATCCATGCAGCGCAGGACGTGTTTAGTTGGTGAGTGAAAAAAAAAGCTGGGCAGGTAAAAAAAGTGAAAACGTGAGATACTACGCTACGTAAGGTAACACGCGGCAAGCCGTGTGCTCGTGATCCTGGGAAAATCTATGGATGCCTTACGAGGTTGCGCCCAGAAAGGATGGTCAAATTAATCGTGAAGTTTGTACTGTAGAAGAGCGATGGTACTTTTCTTCACTTCTACAGGTCCGTCTCACTGTCTACAACGAAATGTTCACTTTACAAATACTAAGTAGGGCATGAGCCCCCGGTAACTATCTACATGGGTCGGGATAAGGTTGAAAGTTCGTACTGCTCTTCCACACTTGCGTACTCTTCCTTGTCTTACTGGCATGTCCTAGATGAGGATTTGATCAAATATGCATGGCCGAAAGATGTCTGGTTTCACGTTGACAAACTTTCCTCTGCACACGTATACCTCCGTCTCCCAGAGTCAATACCCTCTTGGGAGGCTATTCCCGAACCATTGCTCGTGGATTGCGCGCAGCTTGTAAAGGCCAACTCTATCGAAGGTGACTCCCAAATCGTTTCCGGTTTCCTCGTTCTAGCCCGAACCCGAACCCTTAAGGCAACAAGCGTAATGATCTCACCATCATATATACCCCCGCAGACAACCTCAAGGTGCGTCCTATAGCTATCTTGACCCATGTGGCTGACCTCATCGACGCGGGCTACATGAAGAAAACGGGAGACATGGCAGTAGGACAGGTGTCCTTTCATAATGACAAGAGAGTATGCCTCACTGTTTGTGCCGAATAGCTCATCCAGCTGAGCTTTGCCCATTTTAGGTGAAACGCGGTGCGCAACCTCTTCATCTTAACGCGGGCGGGGATGAACTAGCCCCTTATGTCACATGCCGTGTAGTCCATATTGCAAAACGCGAAAACGCCATCGTAAATCGCCTCAACAAGACGAAAGTTGAGCGCGTCGTCGATCATGAGGCAGAACAGATCGAACGCCTCAAGCGCGAGAATGCCGTTAAGCGTGCCGCCGCCGCCGCCAAGGTACACCCCCCCTCCACAATATAAGGGTGCATTTACTCAACCCAAAATCTCTCAATTTGGCAGAAAAAGGCAGACCTAGAGTTAGCTGAGGCACGCAAGGCCGAGAAGGCCGCACGATCTTACGATTCCTTCTTAAATGTAGAAGTCGACGATGAAGAGGAGGTGGTTAAGCCAAAGTATAGTTCGATTAAAGAGATGGAAGAAGACTTTATGTAAGGGCTTAATCGCAACTGCTGATCGCATATGCTCTGCCGAGATTTTTTTCTCCCATTCCACTGAGAGATTGTGCAAGCCACCTTATAGTTCTAGAATCCCCTGCTTGACTAGTTTGAAGGTGTGTTTAGGACCATTATCCTGCAGACAACGATCCAAAACACACCTGCAAACTGGTCAAGTTCTGGCTTGACGTTAGGATTGATTGCTGCGGGCCCTGGACTAGTATAGTATGGTAACATTTTTTTCACATGGAGGCCAGGGAAGGGGTGTGATGAGCATGGCAAAATAGTGATTTTCAGTGCTTTGAGCGAAACGGGACGGCGCTAGACCGCGACCACTCTTTACAGGAGGACGCAGGACAACGCAGTAGCAGAAAGGGAGCAGGTCTTTCCCTTTTCACATACTGTGGGTACAGACGTAGCGGCTCATAACTGCACATACACACTTGGAGATCGATGATCCGGGCACGGTCACGGCGGTCGATTATGGGGGAAGAAAATCAGATAGCGCCGATAGGAATAGGAGCCTGAGGAGCACTCGGCGCGCAAGAGAAGACGAGCTTGAGTGCTTGGGAGGGGAAATCTATATCCATATCCCACTCGCGGCGATGAGAAAATGGAAGTCAGTTGATAACAAGTCGTCCACTCGAAGGCGTGCTGTACATGTGTTGGGTTTGGTCGCATCGTCGTGGTCACCGGCTCGTGGAAACCGACGACTACCCTTCACGCGAAACTTCTACCGAAAGTCCGCCAACGCCCAGCACTTGTTCGCCCGAACACGGCGTTTACTGATGTGAATCATCTGATTTTGATTTACCCATGCAGCTGGCCAACTTGAAGTTTTATCCACCAGATGGCCGATAATGAAAACGCCGGATGGTTGCGATTGTTGCGTGATCAACGTCACGGTCTCCCGACTCTCCCCGTGGGCGGTGATATCCGGTGATTCGTCACATACAGTTAGTCCTTCCAAGTTGGCTTTATCGATTGTTTTACCTTTTTCGCACAATTGATTGAAATCTTGAGAGCTTGATCTTCGAGGGCCGTGTGCATTTTTGTTCGAGTTTGTTCCGAGCCAATGCCGCTACCGCTAAGTTACATATACACCGTCTGGAGCCTGCCGAGTGGGCGGGTGAGCCCGTTTAACGTTCGATTGTAGATTTATCGCTACTCAGGCAGTTTGCGCATCCCCATTCAACACCATCAATGTCAAGTCTTATTGCCTCCGCTAAAAAGTTACTACTACTGTAAAAACAACCCACGTAAGACCACCGAGGCAACGGACGGTACACGAAGATCAACGATAGTTTATCCGGACAACGATGTCCATCGCCTTTCTCAGGGACAGGATACACTATGAACCGCATCAAGGACACGGCTGACCGGTTCTCCGAAATTTCACAGCGTCCGGCGCAAAACCAAGAGTAACATGTGGCAGTTGACTGCGCAACTCGGGGTTCAGGATAGTGGTATCTATCTTTGGCTCCGATTCTTGTTCATGCAAGTCCCACCATGCGGTACGGACAGCGAGGTGGTTCTCAACAAGCGGCACCCCAACCCGTCCATCCTATCTTGCACCAACGGTGGAAATCTTAGAAGACGAGAAGATGAACCCTCTCCTTCTCCTCGGATGGGAGAGTCTAAGGACGTAAATCGGACATAAATAAGAGGATAGATAGATGGGACGACGATACTCGCCTCGTGTATCACAATCGCATCTTCGCTAATGGCCGCAGTAACGCTTCCCGAAATTCCAGTCGGGAGAACTACCTCCTTCTGGGCGCACTGGATGGATTCCGAGACAGATGTCTGGAGATGTGCAAGGCGAGCCTGGGCGCGGCTGAAGTTCCAAACACCAATGACGCTACGCGACTGGGGACGAGGGATAAACCGTGGGCCGCAAACTGTGTTGCGACAGAGTGAGGGCCGTGGGGCAGGAACCCTATAGATCCCCGTGGCTCCCCAGTCATCCCACTGGACGAAGCATGTCCGCCCGTTCCCAGTAGCACCGACATGACACAGTAACTTGGCGATGGGAATAAGAACGATATGGCGTAATGGGAGTACGAGGCCCGGGCCTCGGGGATCCGGTGTTCTAAGATGGTTGGTTGTCTCGAGGGCGACTATCTGGTCCGTCGGTGAGCTGAAGAACGGAACGACCACTTCGGCAGAGTAGGTGTGGGCATTGAGGCGGTAATGCAGGTGCATGGCAAACGGTACGATGTCGCGCCCAAGTTCGAGAGCAAACATGGCGGTAGGAATATGTCTAACTGGCTGGTGCTCCATCGTATGTATCGGGGGTAGGTCGAACACGGCCAAAACTGGGGAAAGCGCCATGAAGTTGGGGATCGGGATGTCTGCAAGTTCTGGCGCATGGGTGGAGGCAACTAGAATACGATTCTCAGGAAGAAATGCCACGCTTAGAACACTCGGGGACATGATACACTGGTGTGAAGTCAGTATCATCCGTCATTGTGTCAATGAATAAGTTCCCGGACTTACGAGGACGGTTTGACCAGTCTTCCAATTACAGACCTTCAGTTGATACCCTGAAAGCAGAGCAGCGACATGATCACCAGCCACAAGCAATTGCAAATGCGCTGATTGACGGAGGGAAGGAGGGGGATCTGTTGGAGTAAAGACAGCGGCCAAAGGATGTGGTTCCCCGCTACTGAGAGATAAGAAGTGGAAACGCCATCTGCAATTGAAAGGGCCATTAGGTGCGAGTTGATGCAATTTTCAATAAAATTCTCCTGCTTACGTTTTGCTTTGCAATACGATGAGAATATCTTCGGAAGGGTCGAGAGCCACAACCATCGGGGGAAAAGAAAAAGTGTGCTCCCATTGCCTCATGGCTAATCCCCGTAGATTGGATGGAGGCTGGACGAATGTGATCTTGTATTCGCTGAACGAGATAAAAGTAAGGATTCCACCCGGGGCGACATCCATGAGGACTGCATTGGAAGGCAGGTCAAACAAATGAACGCAGGAAGACCACCGAAGGTTCTGCCAAGCGTCGACGTGCGCTTGCAGCCTTTCTCTACGCTCAGAAGTTGGCATTCTGCTCAGGGGAGCATCTTCCATACACGCCCTTCCCAACTCGAGGTGATATTGCAGCAAAGAGGATTTGCCAATCAGATCGAAAACGCGCTTGCATACCTGCCAACGCGGCGTGCAGTGAACAGGCAATGGATTGAGCAAAATTCCGAAGGAAAAAAAGGAGACGGATGACGCACTTGCATGCACGCGACAAGGTCTCGATAGTCGAGCATGGCCAGAATCTTGGTGATTAGCTCGCTGGGCAAGAGCTCCAGTATACTATTTCGTGGCGATGTCCATATCGCGTCCATAAGATGTCTAACGGGGAGGATATCTGCAGTTTTCGACGGTGAGATGGACGGAGATACGCCTGATAATCTTGTGGAGTCAAGACACCACCATTTCAGCGGCGCACAACATTAATCTGTGGGGACAGCGGCCTAATATTCAATACGTAATCGCCAAGGCATCATTTCGTCCCGTGATCTTACTCTTCATCGCTGAGCGACATGTCGAACACTCTTCAGGCCGAGGGACTCTGTCTACGTTTCCCAGAGAACTTACCACCACATGTAAACCTCTCCCATGATGTCGCTGTTCAGATGCTTGGTCGTGCCATCTCCCTCGCCACACAAATTGCCTTTCAACCAAGCTACATTGACAAACCACCAGGTGCTGCTTCGCCTCCTCAGCTCTGGCATGACCTACCTATCCTTTTCTGACGCGGTTGCTGCAGATGGCCAAATATATCTTCTCTTTATCCCAGGCGGTGTCAATTTTCCGATAGATGGCGTCCGGTATATGGAACATGAACAACGATATACCATCCCTCTCCAGAACGGACGCGTACGTGACTGGTTTGCCACCGTCAGTGTTTGTTTATCGTTTATCGATAGGAACTTGAAGTCGTTGAGGCACGTCACGGCTTTGTACCTCTCTCGGGGGAGATGGCCGCGTCGCGCGTCCGCAGACGGTACCGTCTTATCAAAGGTGGCCACCCGTTCCTCGTCCTCGTTCACTACTCGCGCGGACAATCGATTCGTCAGTCTTTCTTTTTTCTCGTATCTCTATTTCGCTCATCATCAATGCACCCTTTTTACATTTGCAATTTAACCAGCTGTTCCACCCGCTCTACAGGCGCAACCAGCTCGACAGTACCCGCTGCGCCAGCATAATGAACCGGCTGTCTTCGTTTTGGGCGAGAGGCAAGGACAGCGCGTGCCGCCCTCAGGTCCCGTCGGCGGCATACCACCAAACGTAGGCGTAGGCATGGGGGTAGGTGGGCGACCAGACGCACAAGCGATGCTCGTGCAACAAAATCGCGAGATGGAGGCTCTAGAGCGTCGTAGCCAGCGCGAGCGCAGCGGTAGCATGAATCCCGCGCAGGTGCGTCGTGTCACCACAGATATTGTAGCGTGGCCTGACCCTTTGGTTCTGCCTCGTTGTCGTCGCGGCGCAGAGACAACCGCAGCCACCGCAGCGGCATGACGAAGAGGACTCGGCGGAGGAGCTAGAGCATATATCGACTCGGACCCTTGCCTTGACGCGCTACAGGCGGAATCACGAACTCATGAACGAGGTTTTCACGCGTGCAGCCTTCGGTTAGCTTATCATTCTGTTCAGAAAATGCCTCAGAGCAACCCTGCTTGGGCCTTCTTCTCCCTTGGACGCGTGTTTACTCATTGGCGTCACTGTAGGAGACAAACAGCCATCAAAACCTTCAGCACCATATTCCATTTTTGACAAGGTCGAGTTGGAAAATCGCGTGGTACGTGGTTGTATGCCCCCTGATAAAGATGGGGAAGGAGTTGAGGCGTACTGCAGGAACGTTTGAACAAAGAAATTGAAGAAATTCAAGCCAAGTCAGCTGCGCGGCGGGCAGCACGCGAAAAGGAACAACACAGTGCGGATGTGACGATGGATGAGGTTGGCACGGTGCCAAATGTCGTCGTGGCTTGACCCCCTTCCTCCTATGTGTAGTTAATATTCCAGACCTACGCGATCTTATCTATGAGCCGAGCATGGGCATTGGGCTAATGTTCTCTTATCGGAGAGTATTATCAGGCATGGCGTCAAGATTGCGCAATTGCCAGTCCTACGGGGATATTCGTCATTGTGAGTTCTCGATCGCAGGACCGTCACAGTCAGGGTACCGTCGATATAAAAAAAAGAGGACGGATGGGTCGTCATAGGCCTGGATCACAAACAGTGGGCAAAGACACGCCGAGGCCAGAAGCCCACTCTAAGTGAGACGAGCTTGTACTCTACAAATGCAATCATCCGCCTCCGCCCCATTTTTTTAATAGTCACTGTCATCGTCTACACATCTCGGTTCCAGACCATTCGCCCGATCAAGGTAAGATGTGGTCAGAAAGGGCGTCACGCTACTAGTGGTCGCCTGCGGCGCTGTATGCGCGAGCTTTGAGGACCACTACACCACTACAGTACCTATCTCCGCTGACCACGTTGAGATGTTGCGTTGCATTTGTGTTGTCATGCGCAGTTAGGGGCGCATGTCAGTCTGCCATTAATTCTATTACTGCGGTGGCCCTTGCTGCAGTTTGCAGTCGGCGTACTGTATGCCCGCAGCAAGGCGCAGTTCATCGCACCCACTCAAGGCAAGACGATTGCCACAAGTAACCGCTTCTTCAAGTGATGTGCGAGTGCGACAATAACCTTTCCTCTTCTCTCCTGCGGTCGCAGCGACGTTTGACAAACCCCTCGAGGCCGCAATACGGGCATGCAGCATAACTGCGCAGTACAACTACGCATCTCTTTTTTACGCCGTCCGCCACACACCATAGTATAAAATGGCCTGTAGAGTACACCACAGTCATCAAGTTTTCAACAACATGAGCCAATGGAACTCTCCGAGCTTCACACGCGGATACGGTGGCGGCCGTCTCGTGCCAGACCATGGCAACAGGCACTACGTTGTCCCTGGAGGCTGGGGAAGGGGAGGTAGGGGAAGGGGAGTCGGCAGCTCACCCACTTCTGCCAACTTTCCTCTTGAGGCCAACATCAAGAAGGGCTTGGACGCGTCTAAAGTCATAGAGACTATCCCCGCACCCCCGCGCCCTTCCGCACTCGCACCAGAGGAAGTCCCGATCGAAAACGTGCAATACGTCTCATCGTATAATTGGGTCGACGGGGAGCAGCGGACGATCGTAGCCCCAGGTACGAGTGCCCTACCCCTCTTCCTATCTTAAAAGAGATCGCTCACAGCCATCGGGTTCCCCTGCTCAATGCAGGTTCACCAGCTATTTGGACCGAGCGTGATGTCCCATTCACCTTAGAACCTGACACCGGCGACCATCTTGTGGACCAGAACTCAGCACGTATGTCCGAATACCCCCTGTTGCCCCTCTTCGCCGCTGCGGATGCCATACATGAAAACAAGAATGCACCAGTCGACTGGCCAACTGTGGATGTTGTCACGGACCGCAACGCTCTGCGCAAGCTCATGCGCTGGCTTAACCCCTCGGAAGGGAAGGAAGTGCGCGTTTTCCGGATCGATGTGGAACTTGTTGGCAATAAGACCGTCGTGCTGAACCGTTGGGAACCTCGTCTTCACGAGCCACCTCTCAACAAGACCTATGGGTTTGGCTTTGAGGCTGCAACCTCGCGCGCTGCCCCGGGATGTCCGGGCTCGGATCATTATCGGGCCATCAAATATGTGCGTTACCATTGCATACATACTGTACATACAATATAGAACGTAACTCACAACGTTTCTTGGGGGGAAAACAGGATATGCTTGATATGAAGATGATCGTCCGCTTTGAGGTGGACGCGTGCTTAGCCACGGACGCTAACACAACTACGACTACGGAAACTGGAACCTCGGACACGAAATGTTCTGCGAAGGAGGAGCCCGTGCTGGTGGTTGACGAGCTCGCTGACGCACTGGAGAACATGAACATTCTCACCTATTCGCATGTATCAACCTCACCAACGACTACATTGCCCTCGCCCAATACGCCATCGCCGCCACCATCAACATCTCTCAACGTCATCCGTGCGGGCACGCAAGTACCCCAAGAATCGCTGCTCGAAGTAACCTCCCGTTCGAAATTTTACATCGACCAGCTAGACTGGAACGAGCTTTACCCACAACTCGTCATCTCCCAAACGCGAGGACTGCGTCTTGGCATACACGAACGCGGCACCTTTTTCGAGATGCGCGAAATGCAGGTCGACGGCGATGACGACAATAACCTGGCCGTCACGGTTCCGCCCGCGCTCGAGACGCAGAAACGCAAGACGGCCGCCCAGTTGGTGCGGCTCGCGCGCGTGCTGGAGGACATCCAGGAGATTGCCATCTCGCGCGGTCCGGGACCTACGGGCAGCTTTAGTCTGGTTTGTGAAAGTGGTGAGCTGCGCGTGTATGGACGTAAAGGGGTGAGGAGGAGCTGCTTGCCGCCAGACGTGTGGACGCGGTTTTCGCGCGCTGGAGCGCCAGATGCAGATGCAGATGCCTAATCCCGGGAATACTGTAGCATAGATTGAACAACTAGGGGCGTGTATTTTGTTGCCCGATCACCATACCCTGCGTACGTACAGTAGTACCTCAATATGTGAAGAATACTTGCGTTGATCTTCGCGGTCATTTGACACCGTGATCGGACCTTCCTCTTACATTCAATTCGATCGTGATCAAATTGAAAGGTGGGGTGCAATTCTGGTGAAATTCTTTCTCAATATTTCATTTTTTTTCACCTTTTTTGACGGTGTTTCGTCGTCATTTCTTCGGGGATTCGGATGCAAAGGTCTCTACAACGACCAGGGGGGAAGCGAGAAGAGAAAACTCGGCGAAACTACGGGAGAATGTAACAGGATAGCAATGCAGAATTGAAGTAAGAAGTGAGGTATCCATGTGAACGGTTGGTGCAAGTTGAGGTGTGTGTCGTGTTGGGATCAACATACAGTATAACACCTCGGACTGTGCTCTCTTAGGGTTAATTCAGGACTCACGCACGAATAGGCGGAATTGACACAAAATGGATAAATAAATGATGGTCGTACGTTGCATCTCATCCCTTCTAAAAGTATCAGCCAATGGGCTAACTATTCATCCCATTGGGTCTGGGAGAAAAGGCTCTACCCAATGGGATCCCGTGCGGCGTGAACACGCCCGTGCACCACCACGCAAAACTATGCGAAAAGCTGATGATCGAAAATCTGCTTACGGAGTCTATAAGGTGGAGCTCGAGGCTCTGAAACAGTCTGCGCCAGAGAAGGATCACGAAGAAATTGCCTGCTCAGCTTTGGATAGATAGAAAAAAGAAAGGTATCGTCATCAAGTATGTCATGGGACGCAGACTTCTCTTCTTGACCCCAGTCCCCTCACATTAGAAGCAATTTGCTGGGATAGGCTTTACAGTAAGCAGTCAATTCAACCTCTTTTAACAGATCCGAGAACTGCGAGTTCGCTCATACTGACCATTTCTGGGGTTGGTCAGTTATGGGAGATGCCATAGGGATGTTTAAAAGTAGTATGTTAACAAATTAGCAGTCAAGCCAGGGTCAGTTACTTGTGCCATGGACAGAATGTAAACTGAAGCTCGGAATTGCCCGGAAACAGGAGCAGTATCGGCTGCTGAACTTGTAGACTTCTGGTACTCGTCCTCCCTAAGAGAGACATAAATGCGGGAGTTAAATAATTGCAGACGCAGAAAACGAAGTGAGATGAAGAAACCAAAGGATAGATGCGGGCGGACCTAGTAATTCACATGGCTCGACGTTGCGGGGATGCTGGGGAGGAATGAGGGGAGAGGGTCAACAATATCCTTTTGGGGGGCACAGATCGACAGCCGCCGGCAGCGAGATCGACGGGCAATGCAGTTTCGGGAGAGAGGGAGAAAGTCTCAAGTGAGCTCTGGTCAAGCGGGAAAAGAAATTAGCATGGCCTGCCACACAGTCTATGATGCGTAATCGCTCGCCAAGGGAGTGCGGGCTAGAGCCTTCGATGGATAAGGAAGTGGGTTGGATGCGCATCCCACTGCAAGTTGACGATAAGTCATACGTTACCCCTGGTCCCTTTTCTAGGCCACCGGGCTTAGGGCGTTCGATTACAGCTGCAGATATCGAAACGCGTGACCTAGACCGTTCATAGGAATCACGGCTGAACGTGGTCAACAGAATTTCCCTCCCCCCGGGCCTTTGGTGGAGGTGTCCGAGGATAGGACGAATTAACCAGTTTAGTTGCCGCGTCGGAGATTCTTTTGACTCAGGAAGGTGGTAAAAAAAGAACCTGTACTCCGAGTTTGCGGCCGAAGCTATCTGCTATCTGCTAAACATTGCTCCAATGCAAGAAGCATGAATGGGGCAGCTAAGCATCGGACCCGGTACTATACCGACGTCAGAGTAAGGCGCACTGTTGGCCACTGTTGGCCGGAAAAGACGGAAAAGACGGATCGGGCTCAGTTCTTTGCTAAACAACAGGCAAGAAGAGAACGCCGAGCGGGTAGTCGAGACGAGATCACATGTCCGAAGATGCACCGCGAGTCGAGGGAGTAAAGGAAGGGGAAAGATAAGGCAGAGGGCGATAAGATAACTGAGCCCGAGCGGAGAGTCGTCGGCGAGTCTGAATTCAAAGTCCGACAAGCTGGCCAAGAAGGAAAGCTGAGAATGACGCGCGTCGCATCATCCGGAGTGCTAACGTGTGCGACTATATCAGTGTCCGCTGCCCTCTGTTCCTTCTCCCCTCTTCTTGTCTGCAAATTCCTCCGACTTCTTCCCTCCCTCATGCCGGACATGTCCGCTATAGCAAATCCGCAACAGAGGCAGTTCAACCCGTACACCGAAAATGGCGGCACAATCCTCGCCGTCGCAGGTGCTGACTTTACCGTCATCGCTGGTGACACCCGTCAAAGCGAGGGCTACAGCATTCAGACTCGCTACGCCTCAAAAGTGTTCCGCTTGTCAGTCTAATTTCTTTTTGAAAAAAAAGTAAATACCCATTGACGCGACGTTTCTAGGACCGACCGCGCTGTGCTCGCCGTGAACGGTTTTGCGGCAGATGGCAATATGTTCGTGAAAAAGGTCAAGCAAAGACTCGAGGTACACCTGTTCGATAGCATATTGACGCGTCTTTGTTGTGCTCACTATTCCACCTTGCCCAGTGGTACCGACACAACCACGCAAAGGATATGCCTCTTCGTTCAATCGCTCGTCTAATTCAAACGATGTTGTACGCCCAGCGCTTCTTCCCTTATTATGTTTACAACATTCTCGGTGGTATTGAGGAAGATGGTAAACCTATTCCCTTTTTTAGCCCTTCCCGAACATGGACACTGATGCGTTCTTAATTTGTGCGCAGGAACTGGTGCAGTTTACTCGTTTGATCCCGTGGGCTCGTACGAGCGCGAGGCCTGTCGTGCCGCGGGGGCCGCACAGTCCCTCTTGCAGCCCTTCCTCGACAATCAGGTGAGCACCCTGGTGGCGATGATTTCCTTACATGTTGCGAATTATGCCCTCACCCGTCCCTCTCCGACCCCTCTCCGACTATTCTCCGGGCCCCTTGCTAACACCGTATTCTGATTAGATCTACTTCAAGAACCAGACACCTGCACGGGGCGTTTCTCACCCCGCGCACTTGCCTTTACCAGACGTTCTTTCCATCGTGATCGACTCGTTTACCAGTGCGACGGAGCGTCACATCGAGGTATGCTTCTATTCCCTATCTCTATGGATGACTATATCGATCGTGACCCGAACACCAGGTTGGCGATGGCCTCGAGATGTACATTGTTATGGCAAGAGGACAGGCGTTACCTGACGCGGTGACAAATCTAGTGCCAGAGGAACTGCCAACAACAGGCGAAGGGGAGAGGGTATTCGTGCTGAAACGGGATTTGAAGAAAGATTAGCTCTGTATAATAGCATGGACCGTGCACCCCTGCATCATCGTACTGCTTGTTATTGTCTTTTTCGGGAAAGTTGGCACACGTGTGAATAAGTAATAAAAAAAAATTCAAAAAAAAAAAAGTGAAATAATTCACCGAATACTCAGCAGATTGCCTTCGGTCAGGCATCAAATTCATCGGAAAATTCAGGAGAATTTTTCTGTTATGGACCGAGAGTGAGAATTTGAGAAGGACAAAAATTGAGATTTTGAGGCTCGGCCGATATATCCCCGTTGATTCCCCGATACATCAGAGGCAATTTTTATTGCAACCACCATGGCCCGTGGCTGTAAAATCCCTCAAGAGGTCCACTACATTGTTGTCCGACTCTCTGCTATCATGAAGGCAGATGATATTGCAATTTATGCTGGGATTTCACCACGAGCTGTAAAGCGCATTCTCCGATACTTTGCCATGCATGGCAAAATCGAAGGCGAGAAGGAACACAAGACAAGGAATGGTATTCTACGTGATACAGACCTGAAGGTGAGTTAGTCTACTATTATTTTTGTGTTCTTCCCCAATGAGCATCTAGTTTCTCTTTGGAGCCATTCAACAATCCCCCGACTTGTACCTTGACGAGCTGAAGGAGATGCTGTCCACATGGTGTGGCCAGGATGTTTCAATTGCAACAATATGGCGCATGCTTCGTAACCAAGGGTTTACCATGAAGAAGGTGTGTTGTTCATCACAGATTTGATGAAACTGAATCACAACCTCCCACCTATAGATTTCACGGATCGCAGCAGAACGCTCAGAGGAAAAACGTGCCGATTACATTGCTAGGATAAGTGCATATGATGCACGACAACTGGTTTTCGTTGATGAAAGCTCTGTTGATCGCAGGACAACATACCGTGGACATGCATGGTCTATTCGAGGGACAAAGGCACAACGGAAGGCATTTTTTGTGCGTGGAAAGCGGTGAGTCATGATATAGTACCTTTACAGCCTAATTATTGTGTTTTAGCTTTTCTGTACTTCCAGCTATGTCGTTGGAAGATGGAATTCTCCATTGTGAAGTCGTTGAAGGATCCTTTCGGGCTGGCACATTTGCATTGTTTATCCAGAATCTACTGGAATACATGCAGCCTTTCCCTCAACCGAACTCGGTAATTGTGATGGACAATTGCCGCATTCATAAAAGTGCTTACATTCAGGAGATGATTGCTGCTCGGTACGTCGGGAACCTAGCTCACTACTGTATTTATTACTCACAAATCCCTTATCAGAGGCGTCCGCTGTGAATTCCTGCCCCCATACTCTCCAGATTACAACCCAATCGAACTCGCATTCTCATGGATGA
>QFEZ01004551.1:0-13576 GCA_003316425.1 Russula lepida
TATCTACTACTATGTACAGTATAAGTCCGGGAGCCGATCCATATCGCTAGAGCGGTCTGTCTCAACACATTTAACTGAAGGTCGACATTTGACTTCCACCTCCGACCTGCCTTCAAGACCCTTGAGGCTCACATGACCACATGCTGTGAGGACAAGGAGGGATGCTGCAAGTTTCGTCAGTTATTCCTCTTCCTCTCTCTCTGGAATGGAATCATTCTTGGACAAGGATAATCCTTCAAATCACAATTCTTCCAGGTTGTATTCCGAGTATTCACGTAGCAATGAGTTCAGTACTCTAGAAAGCTACTCTAGGTCAACTCACATGAGGTCTGCCAATGGCACACTACTGCCAAGCTCATCTTCTGAGCACACTCCCAGATCAGAGGGGGAACCAAGTACTACAGAGACACCAACCAGCATAGCCACTGGTCACCCAATCGCTTTGGCCCCAGCTTCTCACCACCCATCATCCCACCAGCCATCCATTGCTGATGGTTCACCTCATCGCCCTCCTGTTGTTCTTCGTTCACTTACTCACAACACCTCCATGGGCCCTGTACATGACGGTGACAGCTCTGATGGTGCTACACTTCCTGTGCTCTATCTTGTGTTCAAGGAGGAACAGCAGGAATAACAACAGCAAGAACCACAGCAACAGGAGAACACGAGGCAGCAATCCACTCTCCTTTCCCTTCCATGCAGTCTAATTCAAATACAAAGCCATGCTCCAAGACACTTATTCTCCCACTCCACCTTCTCATTACAATTGGCCATGTTGCACGGGCATACCTTAAGATGTTTCCAATGTGCAACTGGCAGGTCCAGGTTGCCCTTCATACCCCAGCAGGCCCTCGTCTCCTTTACTGTGATCTCGCCACTGCAATGGTCGCCCCGTCGCCCAACGATCCTTTTGCGAATGGCACTAATACTCACCATGCAAAGGAGATGTACTGCCATTGGAGGCAAGATCCATCTTCAGTCCACATGTCTTGATGCCTACTTCTCTGGCTTGGAGAAGGGGCTGGTTCCCAATGCTTTCCAAGCCCCTCCCAAGTTCCTTCCTACTCCGGCAGATGGTGGCCAACACTTGACAAATGTAGCAGCAGTGCGACCCAGTTCAAGGCAATGATCCTGTTCATTCATCCATGCCCCAGACAGGTACCCCCTCGAAAAAATGACTGGTGAACATCCCACAGCAGGTTATCAATGAGGCGTACAGATTTCTCTCTCAAAGGCTAAACATATTCAAGAACAATGAGGATGAGGTGATAAAGCAACTATTCAGCATTGTTTGGTTTACTGTAAACAACCTTCTTCAACAAGATGAGGGACTGAAGGGATGTCTGGCAGATGAGAGTGAATTTAGGGACAATGTCAAGAGGAATGGAGAGAAAGCATTCATCGACTCACTTAGAGCCACAGTCAACACAGTGGAGACACAAGCCTGGTATGATCTGTTTGAAGATAGTACATTCTTCTCTTTCCTTGACTTCAGGCATTCTGATCGTGTTCTCTGCCTAGTGGTCTTTTTGAAGGACATGCAGCAAGCAGCTTATAAAGAAGGTATGCAATGACTTCAAGCCCGCTGTACACTTCTTTCACCATGTCTAATTCTGATAACAGCTACCAAATGCACATGGGTACAAGTGTTCAGGGGTGACACTGCAGCAGCACTACTCTGCACCATCTTGAGTTATCTCGATAAGAGGAGAGATTCCTATTCAAGACAGGCTACCATTGTAAATTTGTCTGGGACTGGAAAGTCTCAGATGGTTGATGAACTTGCGACAGAAATTATAACAGTACCAATGTGCCTTCATTCAGATTAGGTAATTGGTTCTGCTTATCTGTCTTGGTGTGCTCATAATCTGGTCCAAATAGGGTACCCTCCCCCTGATGTTCATCTTCATACTTGGCTTCTTTTGGGGAATACAAATGATCAAATCATGGTTTGGATAAAGCTACATTCTTTTGTCTATGTGCTGCTAACAGTCACTTGCATCATGCTTGAGGCCATCGACCATCTGAGTAAGAAGGTTGAAGTAACCAAGACAAGTGTCAAGTCTTGCCAAGCAATTTTGGCAACTACTTTCCACGACCTCATGACTAAAGGACAGTCATATAAGGGCCCAAATAACTATTGCAAACATTTTTACAATCAGGTGACCCAGTTGGCCGATATGGTAAGTTCCTGTGACTTTCCCCATTTCTAGGGAGGATGACAATGTTTCAAAGTTCATGGAAAGCACTCAACAAACTCATCACCTCAGCTCCCCCAAGGAACCAGAGGAATTTCACCTGTGGGTTTCTAAAGACTGGGAAGAGGTGAAAGATGCAGGGAAACTCCTCGCTCAATTTGTAGACCCAAACAATTTGCTGGATTGCATTCAAGGGCAGCCATGACAGCCACTCGTCATTCTTGCGTTCAACGAGGCCCACATTCTCACCAATAATCCTTCGATATCAGATAGAACAATGATGTGGAACCTATTTTCGGAGTTGTGTCATGTTCCTTGGCAGACCTCCAACCAGGCCATCTTCTCGCTCTTTCTTTCGATGGGTGGCCATTTCAACTTATTCTCATCCTCACTGGACATACGTTCCAACCCTTTGAGGCAGATAAGAAATTTCAGCTTGGGTCTCCTGAATACAATTACTGAGACCAGCTTCGACAACCTTGTGTATGATGCACCAGAAGGGAAGATCATGTTGAGTCGCATGGTGGATATGGATTGGATGTGCCATCTTGGTCGACCACTGTATGTCTTCTTTGACTATTGCTTTAATGAGCAGCTTACTTCCATCTCAAGCAGGTTCGCAGCCATTTATGGTGCCGACGAGATGGATCTTATAAACCTCGCAAAGGTGAAGCTGCTCGATGGTCCAATTGTGCTTGAACTGATGAATTGGGCAGGTTCTCTGGCCTGTCTCTCTGTGTGCTTTGTGCTAGAGTTCAATATGGATGGGACAGCTGGTGACATAGCCTATACACAGGTCAAATGCCACATGAGGCTTTGCCTTGCTGCGACTACTGAAAGGGATATATTTGTGACCTTTGCTGGGTCAGAGCCACTTCTAGCCAAGGCAGCCTATGAACTTATGAAAGGAACTCAGTTGAATCCGGTGTGGCACTTAGCAAACCACCCTGACCTGTATTGCATAGATCGAGGGCGCTAGGGTGAGCTTGTTGCAGTGCTCCTCATTATGCAAGCGTGCAACGCAGCACGGGCAGCGTCATCAAGCCAGAGATGGTTTTCTGTTGATGGCTTCATGGGAGGACTACTTCTGCAGGCCGAGTATCAGATTCTTAAGGAGTCCTTCCCGACATTCTACCCTACAGGACTCATCGGTCTGTGCTGCATGGTACAGCAAAATTGAGGTTTTGCATGCATTTATCGCTCTGGTGAAAGTTGGTTGGGCAAGCATGAAGGTGAGTAGCTACTGTTTGGGTATTAGGTTAACGGAACCATTCATGATCATGAAGAAATTTGCTGACATTCCACGAAGGTGCAACTGTTAGTCCATGCATACCAAGTCCACAGACACCATGTTACGGAGCTTGACCCCCTCAGCATCCTCGATGCAGATCTCCAGGATTTTCATCCCCTGGAGCTTGAATTGAGCCACTACGGCTTTACTAAGCATGACCTTGACAAGCAGATTACACTAGGAGCCAGCTTCCTGCCTCACTTTGCTACAGAGGACCAAAAAACTATGAGCATTGGAGAAATCATCAAAACACTTAAGTGCATATACTGTGAGTGTACTTCTTTGTGCCTTTGTCTTTTGTATAACCAGGTATCAGCAAGGAGCAATGCAATTGGATTCGTGAGTGTGTCCAAGTTCCCAAACCTTGGAACTACACCCTAGAGGAAAAGAGAATGATCCTTGACCACCTCATGTGGTCTGAGTCTATTGAGAAATTCATGGCTAGCAAGTATCCCAATGAAAAGTGCTTTGGTCTTGAAGGATATGAGTCTCATTCCTGGCATGAAAGCTCTTATTGATCGTTATGTGGACCACGGTATCAAGCATGTTACAATAGGAATGCCCCATTGCGGTCATTTAAATGTTTTAGCAAACATCATTCAGAAACCTATTGAAGCTATACTCAATGAATTCTCTGGTGGTGAGGATTTGGATAACTTCCTGGCTGGTGATGTGAAATATCACCTTGGTGCCAATCACATTTGTCCCACTCCATCCAGAAAGAAGGTTTCTCTATCCCTTGCTGCCAATCCGTCACATTTAGAGGCTTGCAATCTGGTTGTCCTCAGCAAGACTTGTGCAATCCAAAATTTGGAGAAGGACGAAGTTGCGCACACTATGGCCATGGGTGTTTTACCTCCATGGTGATGCCACATTTGCTGGACAAGGCATTGTCTACGAAACTATGGGCATTCACAATCTCCCCTGTTATGTACCGGTGGAACAATCTGTCTCATCAATAATCAAATTGGCTTCACAACAGACCCCTGTTTTGTGTGATCAAAACCTTACCCTTCCAACATTGCTAAGTCCATCAATGTGCCGATTTTCCACATAAATGGTGATAATGTGGAAGCCATCACATTTGTCTGTCAGCTTGCCACCGATTATTGCACCAAATACAAGAGAGATGTTGTCATAGATATTGTTTGCTATTGGCACTACAGACACAACAAGACCAACCAACCAAGCTTCACACAGCCATGGATGTACCAAGCCATCTGAATGCAGCCCACAACCTTGACGCAATACACAATGTTCCTTGATGAGTATGGCATGTTCACTGAGAAGGATATTGATAAACACAAGAAGTGGGTCTAGGGCATACTGGAAATGGCCGCGGATGGTGCGAAAGATTATGTGCCAACAAGCAAGAAGTGGCTCTCAGCGTCATGGCCAGGTTTCCTATCACCAAAGCAACTCATGGAATAGGTTCTCCTAGTGCAGGTGACTGGTATAGATGAAGCAATCCTCAAGCACGTTGGCAAGGTTGTCTTGTCCTATCCTCCAGACTTCAACATTCATAGTAACCTTGCCTGCATCATAAGGAATTAAGGAAAATCTGTTGAAGATGGCAAAGGCATTGACTGGTCAACAACCAAGGCACTGGCATTTGGTTCCCTCACACTGGAGAAGAAGCATGTACGCATGTCTGGACAGGATGTTGAGTGTGGTACATTCTCGCAGCAACATGCAGTCCTTTACAACCAAGAAGATGAGTGGCAATATGTTCCCTGAATAACCTTGGTGGGGGCCAAGCCCACTTTGTGATTTGCAACTCCTCTTTGAATACGGCACACTGGGGTTTGGACTTGGCTACTCTCTGGTCTCACCTGACACACTTACGATCTCGGAGGCTCAATTTGGTGACTTCGCCAACAATGTGCAGGTAATCATCAACCAATTTATTGCATTGGGGGAGTGCAAGTGGTTGCAGTGGACTGGTTTAGTTGTGAATTTGCCCCACGGATATGACAGTCAAGGATCCAAGCACTCCAGCACATGCCTTGAGTGGTTTTTGCAACTTTGTGACGACCATCCTAATATCTTCCCTAACCCTGAAAAACTCAAGCATATGCACCAAGGCTGTAATATGGATTTTGGGACCACCTTGCAAGCCTCATGCTGGCCCAGTACCTTCACATCCTCTTTGACTGAGTTTTCTCTTTCTTTTTGTTGCATCATGTCATTGTTCTTTAACTTACTATACATCATTTCAGTAACACATGTTCCTTTTTCCTTTCAACTTGGATCCCTCCCTACTTTGCACCTTCATCATCTGTGTTACTTCACCATTCGCATACTATGTTTTCCTTTCATTGCACTCACACATACCTACAGTGTGACATTGAATGTGAGTAGCCCAAGGAGCTCTTGCATCCACCTTCAAGTGAACCTCAGTGTTTTCCTTGCTGCCTGCCAATGCACACATGTGATACAGGGTGTCATCGGCCACTTTTTGTGTGAGTATGCATGTGAGTCCTGGAAAGGAGAAGGCAGCCACTTCTCATACCAAATGTGGATAAATTGGGCAGTTCATAACAGTCCACATGGTCTGGACCTAGTGTTTGAAGGTCCGGTTACCATAACCAGTAATTAACTGGTAACCGGACACAACCTGACCACAAATAACCAGACCATTGGTTGTGGTTACCTGAATTTGAAAGCATCCCAGTTATCAGTCACAACACCCAAAACATTGTTCATTTCCGGTTACAACTGGTCACCACTGGTCATCTTGGTGCTTGAACTTCACAGCAGAACATTCTTTCGAGCCAACACTTTAACAACAACTGATAGATCACTGTTGTAACCCAAACAATGTGAAATGATTTCATGTGCATGACAGAACATTGTTGCATTCAAGGCACACCACATAAGCATGTCACCTCAAAGTAATGCGCATTGACTTTTATTAACACCAACCCACCATCACAATGGCATCATCCGAAACAGCCTTATCCAGTGCAAAAAGAAAGGGCAAAACAAAAAAAGAAAGGACTACTTGAACACGGACACAGACTGAAAAAGGGAAATACAACATGCATAATTGAAATATGTCAAGACCAAAAAGGATAGCTGAATGTTCAGAATCCAAGGAGTCCTCGGAAGAGGAAACACACAGGCCAACCAAAAAGCATTTGAAGGTTACAGAAGAGCCTGATTCTGAAGCAGTGGACTGCCACACATCAAGCGACGTTGTTGAGGTGACCAGCAGTAGTGGTGGCAAGTCTAATTTCCAGGTGAGCACTCAACATTCACTGCTTTCTTTGCAAGAAATTGCTAATGAGTAACTTACTTATGAAGGACAATGGTGTTGAAGACCATCACTATTTGGCAATTCCTGCAAAATTTAATTGCAAGAAGGACATGGCCTGGGACATGCGCCTCCTCTTCAGTGATAGAATGAAGGTAAAGTTTATCAAAGGTGGTACTATGAAGACCTTAGAAGGGCGGTGGTGTACCATATGCAGGTGAGAAACGACTACTTTGATTCAAGAATGACTCACTAAAAGCATTGCCCAGGGCTGATAAGGTGTTTATAGCAAGACACGGCAAGGAGAAGGCATTTTTGATGGGTGGTAACTCTTCCTGCCGTCACCACATGTGCCAACATTATGACCTGTACAAGCAATGGTGCAAAGAGGAAAACATACCCGAACATCACTGGGCAATTCCTCGACCAATCTGGAAAGAAATGGAGGCTTTAAAGAATGGAAGGCATCCAGAAAAGGCTGAAAAGCAGACAGACCTGAACGGGGTTGTACAGAAGGTGACTGGGCCCAGGGAGTTCACTAGAGATGCATTGTGGCATGCTGTTATACAGTTCATAGCTTGTGATGATCAGGTAAGTGATAAGAGTTCGTACTTCAATCAATTAATAACTCACATTTGTTGTTGCCATAGTCTTTGGCTGTCGCAAACAAGGCCATGTTCCGCAACTGCTTAGTTGCCATGAGACCAAAGACCACCAAGGCTGATGTGCCGACAACTCACAACATCATGGGCCATTTCCATAATGAGTGTGTCGGATGGCTCCAGGAGTTGAAAGCTGATATTGAGGTATTAATCACCTCAATGACAATATTACTTATTCTTTATACTTTTCAGGCTGCTCCAGGTTTAATTTCAACAACAGTGGATGGTTGGTCAGTCGACATGACAAAGGCTTCCTTTCTTGGTGTAATGGCCCACTGGGTTGATGTAAGGAATGGAAAGTGGAAGTTGCGGGCAAAGGTTGTTGGATTTCAAGGTATCTCAGGAGAGCATAGTGGGGCAAACCTTGGCCAGCACTTTCTGGGCATGTGTGAACGGGTCGGAATTGTTAACACGCAAAGGTCAAAGGTAACGTTAAACATGTTCCAGTGTGAGAATTGATAACCTTATTCACCTGGTCAACATTCAACACTCAACAGCTCCACACAATCACACTCAATAATGCATCAAACAACACAACAATGTGCGAGACAGTTGGGGCACTTCACCGCCGATGAAAGCTTCAATGGGACAGTAAGGAGAATAAACTCCCATAAGTCATTCAATTCTATATGTTGATATGTATACTATTTATTTGTAGATGCCTGGCTCACATTGTCAACCTTGGAAACATCGATGTAATGGCCCATATCACCAAGATTGCTGCTGTGGAAACTACAACTGCCATTTGGGAATACGACCCTTCTCTGTTGGACAACTGGGTGTTAAATGGCTCATTGGATGTCATTGCTGCCATTCGAACACTTGCCATCAAGGTACATTTGATTTTGGAACTCTACATACTGATTCTAAGCTCCCTCACAACAGATTCAGGCATCAGGTCAGCAAATTGAAGTCTTCGAAAAGCTTCAGATTGAGTGTGGTATCATGGATCCTCTGAAGATTCCCCTTCACAGCAATGTCCGGTGGGGGACCGCATTCAATATGCTTAGTAGATCATACCAGCTTCGTCAGGTGTGTATTCCTTATTGCCTTCTGCCATAATATCAAGTCATAACCATCAATTCCAGCCAGTCAATCTTTTTGTAGCCACTGCTGACCAATGCTATGGCCTGATTACCACCATCCAACGTGAGGGCTGGGTTGTGAAACACATTCCATGGTCTGCATTCCATTTTTTGGAGACAGATTGGGAACAGGTATTGGAAGTGTCTCATATCCTTGCAGTAAGTGAGGTTCTTTCATTGTAACGATGCCAAAACTGACATGCCAGCAGGATTCTAATCGAATACAGCAATCCTTTTCTGCCAAGAAAGAGCCGACACTTTGGAGAGCACTCCCTACCATTGAAGAGCTCCAGACAGCCTGGAAAGCAAAATGTGATAAGCCTGCATTTTCCAAGTATTGTGATGCAATCAACGATGGGTTGGAAAAGATAAATAAGTATTATTCACACTTTGATGAGAAGCCCATGTTTATCCTTGCACTCAGTGGGGAGTGTTTGCAAGTTTGTTGGTGTTGATTGCTTATCGTCTATAGCTCTTTACCCATATTACAAACTCGCCTATATTAAACTTGTGTGGGGTGGGACAAAAGAGCAGGAAGCTGAGTATGAGGCCAGAAATTTCGAAGCAAAGAACTGGCAAGATGAAGCATGGAAGATTCTTGAGAAAACGGTAAGTAACATTGCTGTATTGCAGTGCACCATCTCATAAGAACGTGTTACCTATGTTACAGATGGAGCAGTACTGGAAAACGCAGCTGACTACCACAAGTACAACCCATGACTCATCTCCTGCAGTGATAGCAGGTCAAACAGAAGATTCGATTATCTCTGAATTCAATCGACACTGCCTTACTCTTGTGTCTCAAGAGCAAGATGGAGGGTGGGAGGCAGAGATTTGCCAGTACCTCAAAGACCTACTGGTGAATGTCACAAAAGATACCAATATTGTTGAATGGTGGCAGGTATGCTTCACAGCTGCTCAAACTACTCTGTTTACTCACTATTTTTAGGATAATGGCCATCTTTACCCGGCTTTCAGGTGTGTCGCGTTGGACTTCTTACCATGCCAGGCATCCTCTATTGCATGCGAACGCCTCTTTTCCACTGGTGGGGAAATCGCAACCAAGCGACGTGCACAGTTGGGCTCTGAGCGGTTCGAAGAACTACAGCTAATGAAGTTTGCATGGAAGAATAGAATTGATGATCTTGCTTCATACAACTCTAAACAGGTGGAGGAGATAGATGATGGCATGAGGGAGTACCAGGACTTCCTGGCTGCTGATCAGGAACTGGAAGAATGGGATGTCACCAAGCATGAGATAGTCTAACTTGTTAGTTTACCTTCCAGGCGTTCGCTAGAACATTTGCACTATTTTCACAAGATGTTAATATACCTGCTATAGTCTAATAGTCAGTCGTTCCTCAAGCCTCCATTTCAACGTGCTTATCCTCCTCAGCTGTCTATATTATTGATCCCAGAATGTTTCATACTGCTATGCTAGCCAGGCTGACAACTTGCACTGCCTTCATCCTCCGTCTATCCTGTTGATCTCGGAACAATTCATAGTGATTATACTGTACACTAGCCACCTTCATATGCATTATCTTCATCCTCCATCTATCCTATTGATCCCAGAACAATTTGTAGCGATTATACTGTACACTAGCCACCTTCATATGCATTATCTTCATCCTCCATCTATCCTGTTGATCCCGGAACAATTTGTAGCGATTATACCATACACTAGCCACCTTCATATGCATTACCTTCATCCTCTGTCTATCCATTGATCCCAGAATGGTTTGCAGAGATTATACCGCTATACAAGGGCCGACATGTCAGCGCATCAGCACTGATGCATACTGACACATACTGATGACTTGGACTCATGCCACCTTTATGTATTACTTTGTCCTCCATCTACCCTGTTCATCCACTCCATCATAACATCATCTAATCAATACTGTGTGGTAAGTCATCTTTCTTCCACCCTCCTCACCATGAATTTGTCAGTCTTCTAACCCTTTTCATTTCATATAGTACTCGCAATCCATATGACAATTCTGCACCTGAATCTAATCGCTTTCTCTTGCCCTTTTGAGCACATCTTATTTTCCCTAACCAGGACATCCTTGTGACGGAATTGAGGGGGAGCATCGGAGCTTGGAGCACCGGAGCTGATGCAAATGGAGCCACATGCATCATACCTTTGAACATGTTTGCAATCTTTCTCTCCTTTTTTTTGGCTGGATTGTGGAGAACTACTGGCTTCTTACTGACCTCTTCTCTTGAGATGTACAGATGAATTACACAAATGATGATGGATGCCACCCCGATTATGAATGCCACTGCCACTGACTTGTGTGCATTTGCCACCACTGCGGCGCTGCCAGCACCTCCAGCACCTCTAGCACTAGCACCACTGCTCCATGTGCCAAACTCCTCCATCTGCCCCACCTCCATCCTCTATGGGTTTGAGAAGAGTCCTTGGCCAGGTAGATGTCTGGAGAGGGAGAATATTGATGCTGAACAACCACTGGTTGCTGCCAGCAGGCCAGCAGCACATGATCACTGCTCTGACCTGGACCTTGTACATCATGCTCACCTGTGTATCAAGACTCACAACTATCTGTGCTCCCTGCAGGGCAACGCTGATACTCATCCGCTGCAAGGGATCTACAAGAGCACTGCCATCATACATCTGATAAACATGTCACATGAGGTTGACCCAACCAGGTCCAAGGGATAAAAGCAGCGATGCAGTGAACTTTCCAATCTAACTCTCAGGCATCGTCCGTTTCATGCAATTTATATATATAATATTTTTATACAGCTTCCTCAAGTCAAAAGGGCAGGCTGTTGCTTTGGACACAGAGATGCGTCATCTTGTATACATTGTACCATTTGTGTAGTACTTTATCTCCAACACATTTTTCACCAACATAAAAAACTAATGACCGGTCTAAACTGGTTGTAACATGTTGCAACCAGTTAGTGTCTAACTGATTGCAACCAGTGGGCTGATACAACTGGACCGATAGTGACTGGTTGTATGTGGTCCAGTCCAGTCATGGGACTTTTATGTAATTAAAGCAACTGGTCACGGTTGCGGTTGAGGAGTTTCCAGTCCAAAAACCGGACCGGACCGGACCCTGAAACACTATCTGGACTGGTCCACTTTTATTGCCAGACCGACATAGACCGGACCAGACCAGACCAGACCGGACCACAGCAACACTATCGGCAGTGCTTGGTAACTACTACTATGTACAGTAAAGGTCAAGGAGCCAATCCATATCACTAGAGTAGTCTGTTTCAACATTAGGAAGTCCAAAGCCAATCTATGCTAAAACAAAATGGTATTTACCTTTTGTTGGATGCCAAATGTGCAGTGTGTCCCAAACTGCATCCACAATATTTTCCCCTGTGTGTTGACCAAGCAACTCACAAAAGTCAATGAGAGATTCCTCTGTTGAAAGCTCAGCAAACACAATAAAAAACCAATTGGTGACATACCAAGTTTACCTGTAGCAGGGTTAACATAATGCACATCAACTGCAAGGAAGCTATAGTTGTTGCCTGATGTCTAGCCATCAAGTGAGATAGCAACCTTACCATTAATTTTCTAGTTATGAGTCAGTATGTTGATACACTGTTAATATGTCATGTACTGCAAACAAATCTGTCATATGTTGGACACCTTCAGCACCCATCTTCATAATGCGGCACTTGACTGTAAAGTGGCTAGAAATCTTGAGGGGTGACACAGATTGATTGATGTAGTTGAGGAGTTTTAACAGCTTGGGATTCTCTACCTCATTGAATGGTTGGTTTGTAGCAATGATCCACTTGGTCAACAGGTCATCAAACTTTTCCTGACTCCAGGCTCCTGAATAAAGGTGCATTTACAGAAAATGACTGCATAATAAATATGGCTTACTACAGCTTTCTCCTGTTGCTGAGCAAATGCATCCTTGAGCGACTGTTGATAAGCATGGTGGCATTGTGTGATCTTAGCAAGTTTTGCAGATGAAAGCTCTACAGTTGCTCAAAAAACTGTCCCAATGTTTGGCTATTTTAAAATGATTGACCTGCCATACATCCAATACATTACATAATGCTCTGAAAGTAATATATGTAGTATTACATCATCTTGGCTTTTAAATAAGCCCAAGATCATGTGATTTAGATAAGAATTGATGCAATGGCAGATAAAATAAAACACTCTATCATTGGGACAGTTTTTTGACCCTTCCTTATTTTCACAAAGTTCTGTAGTATTTCTAAAATAGAGACACTAATACTTATGCTAATGGGCTGAAACTTTGCATACAGATAATTTTTTTTATTTTAAAAAAAATCAATTTATGTCCATCTTGGGGTACAGAACCCTATGTAGGACTACACTACTAATGTCTGCATTGAGAGAGCTAATGGGTGGTATGTCGTGACCATGGATGAGACCCAGGGGGTAGGCCAACCACAAATTTTGGTAACTACAGTGGGCTCAAAAAGTGTTGCAATGTTTGGCAGTTTTGGATTATTTGCAGTGTAGTGCTTTATAGTGTAGAAATCCCACTTAGCATGACAGAAAGAAAGTAAAGTACTCCTTCTTGGCTTTCAAATGGACTTTACATCATATAATTTGAATCAGTGGCTGTGGAGATATTCCCTCTTTAAAGTGGAGTTATCATTGCAATGCTTTTTGAGCTTTTGACATAGAACATAAAATCACAGTGAGATCAGGGAATAGTTGGCTATAGTTGGTCATATAATCAAAGATACACCTTCAGACATTATGTCTGAGTTTGAAACAAGTCACACATATCTTTATTTTCAACTGCAATTATCATGCAATCCCCCTCTCTTGCTCAAAAAGCACTATTCTCTCTTTGCTTGATACAGGCAAATCCATGTGCTCTATTGTGTTTACCACTGCTGTTTATGCCTTTACTATATCCATACTATGCTTCAAGTGGCATTCTGAGCTCCAAAAGGTGATTGGTAGTCATCTATTCAAACATTTTCCTGCCAATAACCCCTATATTACATATTATATTGTCTTCTGAAAGGTAGAAAATGCAGTCCAAGTCACCAAAACCCTTTACAATATTACTAAGCACCCTCTGTTACCTATTCCCAAT
>QFEZ01004567.1:0-12579 GCA_003316425.1 Russula lepida
CTAGGTACATATGACTATTAGCATTCCATTTGCCAAATGCAAATAAATTGTATTTATTTGCACAGACATATAGCACATTTTGTAATTTAAGATTTGTTATCTGATTATTATGTCGTGCACATAGGATTATTGTTCCATGTCCTTCTGCACACATTTGTTTTTCTCCAACTCCTTTTATAATATGTATTTGGGGAAAAAATGTTTGGTAACACTCCTTTTGATTTGTTATATGTAGAGTGCTTCCACTGTCAGCCAACCAGTCATAATCATGAGCAGTATTATCATTTGCATCAGCCATATTTACATCTTTGTCATTATTGGTAACTGCATCAATCAATTCTTCATTCTCCAAATCTGGGAATTGGATCTCACCAACTACACTTAGTGCTTCTTTAGCTATCTTAGAGATGTTACTAATCTTGGGAATATTGGCTACTCTGGAGGTGTTCACCTTGGTGTCATTCACCTTAGAGATATTTGCTATCTTGGACATATTCACTTCTGGGTTTTCTTTGGCTAATGCCTGGGTGACCATTTTGGCTTTGCCCTTTTTTATGAATTGTACTTTGGCTTTTCTTTTATTGTATGAGAACTTTTGACAGTCTTCTTTGATGTGATTAAAACAATTACAGTAGCTACACTTTGGTTTGCCTTTCCATTGGCAATTTTCAGTTTTATGATTTGTCATATTGCAAATCATACAGGCTGTCTTTGAGCACTTTTTGTCACCACTAGGGCCTGTATACATATTTTTGGTCTGTGAGGTGCTAGCTGCATATGTATTGCTGCTACCAGTGACCTCATTCTGCTGGTTTCAAATGTATTGGCAATATTCCTCATTGAGATCACCAATAAGTTGGTTTACAAAAGTATTGGCATATATGGCCTCCTTTAAATAAGGTGTTGTGAACAGTAGCCATGTTGATGGCAATGAATGTATTATAAATGCTTTAAATTGATCACCACTCATCGGTAATTTAGGGTCACATATGAGTAAAATATGACCCCATATCTCTTTTAGTGTCCAAAGGTGCTTAATAATATTCTATCCATTGTGCACCTTCATTTTATACAAGTCCTGCATGAGCTAATGCTCTGCCTGTATACCTTAGAACTAGTGTATGGCCTTGAGACTATTCCATATCTCATGTGCCATTTTAGCATCTGTGACATGGATTTTTTGTGTGCAACCTATATTGGTCCTGATTATGTGCATGGCAAAACTGTCATTTAGTTTCCAGTTCTTAGCACTGACCTCATCAATGTCCTGATTTGGGCAAGTAGTGTGACCAAGGATATAGTCCTCAATCTCATATAAGCTAAATGTTAGCATAATATCCCTGTGCCAAGTACCCCAGTTGTTGTCATCCAACAGGTCATTGAGCTGTATGTGAGCAGCATGACCTTGAGTGCAAATACATGACACAGAAGGTGTAGACATAAAAGCAGGCACTAAACCCTGAGATGCTACATTGTTAGCACTTGAGCCAGCTGCAGCGAAGGCATTGTTGGCCAGTTTTCCTTCAGGCACAGGCACATATATGAAGTTGTCAGATGACATAATGATGGATTAGGTAATAATAGGAGCTTGTGCAATTTTGTTCTGTTGAAGCGATAAGAGCATAGAGAAGTTGAGAATAACAGTAATATGTGTTTTAGATATAATGAGGGCTCCCTTAGGGCACAGGGCCCATAACCTCTTAATTCAAGCGAGATAGTAGGTGTTTGAGCAGGAAGCACTCATTATGTTTTAATTCTGAGCTCTTGCACTTTATAGTACCTACGACATATGATAACATCTTACTAATATAAATGGGTGGATGTCCCATTACATCTATTGCTGAATAACAGTGCTTGTGGGATCTCAGTGCCTGTCTGGGTGTACACTCTCAACAATAGTTCTCACTTGTGAGCAGAGTAATGGATGAAATGGGGGTGTCTTTGGTTGAAAACATGTTTGTGAAGGGCAGGGAGCGATTGGGGATGAATGGGAGTGATGGAGATTGAAGAATGTGTGATATTTTGATGAAAATTGAAGTTAGGAGGTTGTAAATGAATGGAGTAGTAAGGGGAGACCATGTGGACATGTGCTGCTTAGAGATAGCACAGGTCAGGGCCCATAACCTGTTATAACATGTCCAATAGAGGGCCCTTGAGTTGCTGGGGACCAAGGGGACGGCAGATGAAGGGGATAAGTCTAAAGTGAACTCCCCATTCATCTGCAGCTTATATACATCAGAGACCACACTCTAGAGTGATGCTCTGATGCAATACAGGCCATAGTATGGCACAGAACTAATAGTGTGGCTTGCTCTGGAGCCAATACAATAAGAAACTGAACAATAAGAAACTGAGCAGAAGCAAACTGAATAAGCATAATAACAGTCAACACCTTCTACACTTCACTTGCAACCACCTCACACCATTCTCAATTTGTGCCCACCTTTGTCTGGGTTCTTGGGCTCATCATAATATATTGTAATGGGATAATATACTCATCATAGTGAGGTCTAAAAAGAGGAAGAGGGAACAATTGATCACTTTGGATAATAATTAGATAGTTGTGTATATTTTTCTGATGCTTATAATAGATGAACTGTGGGTTTATGCAGACCTATGGGTATATCACAACACCTTGGAAAGATGGGTATGGTATGTACCCATACCCCACAAGGGTACAGTTATAACAGGTGTGGGTCTGGTGTTGTTTGGCCCAACCTATACTGTACCCATGCTAAACCCTATATGTGTTCTCACCTCTATCAACTTGTCTTATTCCAGCACTCACACTTACACATTCTGCTGTCTGCCTTGTGCTCATTCTGACTTGTCTCTCACCTTTCACCACCCATCCTTGTCTCATCTCATTTCTTATTAACCACATACCACATCTTATCTGGGATGACAAATCCTCACTCGCAGCCACTAGCCTAGCTACACTGGTAAGTGTCCATTATATTCTACAGGGCCTAAAAGTGATTTTTACATAAATGCCCCATTTTCTAGAGCCTTGACATGGTTTTGGAATGCCTGCAACACTCTTCCCATCCCCAGAGCAGCAGGAAGATTTTGGCATGCTAGCATCACTCTTCCCATCCCTAGAATGGCAGCAGGACTTTGGCATGCTCATGTCACTCTCCCCATCCCCAGAGCAGTGAGACTTCAGCATGCTTGCATCACTCTTCCCGTCCCTAGAGCAGCAGCAGGACTTTAGCATGACAGTGTTATAGCCCCTATTCCCAGCCCAGATGAAGGACTTTGGCATACTTGCATCACTTTTCCCATCCCCAGAGTGCTAGCAGGACTTTAGCATGACAGTGTCACAACCCTTATCCCTAGCCCAGAAGAAGGACTTTGGCATGCTTGCATCACTTTTCCGATCCCTAGAGCAGCAGCAGGACTTCAGCATGCTCATATCACTCTTCCCATCCCTAGAGCAGGAGCAGGACTTTGGCAAGCTAGCATTATAGCCCCCATCCCTAGCCCAGAGGAAGGACTTTGGCATGCTTATGACACACTTTCCATCCCTAGAGTAGCAGCAGAACTTTGGCATGCTCTCATCACTTTTCCCATCCCTAGAATGGGAGTGTCATTCTGGCATGCAGGCCACCCCCCCTCCATTGCTAGAATGCAAGCACAATTTTGGCATGCATGGAATGTGCTCCCAATCACCTGTGCCAAGGCATAAAAACAACTCCAAGATGCAAGAGTTACCTCCACTAGAACCTCAAGACAATCTTAGGACACAGTATCAGGAAAAGGGAAATTTCCTTAAACAACTTAAAGTTAGCTTAAGCTACTTAAAATGGTCTTAGAAAGTATGAACCTACTTAAACTGTGTTTAAGGAGATTTTAAAAAGGTATTAAGTACTATAAGAATGCAATAAGACATTAAGGAAATTTCCATTTTCCTGATGCTGACCTGCTCCCTCAGCATTACTTAGTGACCAACAATGCCTGGTCTTCATGTATAAACCCACATTCTCACCGTCACCCACCCTGGTACTTCCTCTTCCCCTTATCAAATATCCTCTCTCTTATAAGACATGGTCATTCTCTTTCGCTGTCCCATTGGCCCCTAAACTCAGACCTCTCATTGGTTTGATCATGTGAAACTCTGCCTTCTCATTGGCTGTGTCCACACAGTTTCAGACCTCTCATTGGCCATCATGTCTGGTGAAATTGATCAGATTTTCAGATTTTTTTCCCAATTAGTCAATGTGCCACTCCACAGGCCCCTTTCTCTTCTTGCTTGCCACTGACTTTCCACTCAACTGTCCCCTCCCACCATTTTATGTCACAATGCTCTCTTCTTCCTTGGCAGTATGGGTCACCTCCTGTTCTATGCTGCATGGTTCTCCATCAACCTTCTTCACCATCTTAGGTCAAGGTGTATGTGTGCTTTCTCACACAACCTTCACTCTATTGGGCCACTATGTGGAGCCCCAAGGCACCTGCCCCTGCCTGTTCCAGGCCAGCTCTCACCTTTCTGTTCCCATTTTGTGTCCTGTTCCATGCATCACAGTGCTCTCTTTCTTCCATGTGTAATGACCAGGTACATGTTCATCTTCTCATATGACCTTTGTGAAGTCAATGCTCTTGCAATTCTACATCCCACATCAACTGCAATCACATGGCACAGGTGTGCACCCACTCCCACATGGCACATAATATGCCAACAGATGATGACAGCAAGCATCATCACTGTGTGCCATGCATGCAATCTGACACCACTACACAACATTGCCATGGCACAGGCAATGCCTTCATAGAAGACCACCATCCCGTGTCATTGGGTGATTGTGCTGGTACATGTCATCTGCATCCTATGTTGCCAGTGCTGCCACTGCAATGTCTTGCACCACTTCTGGCATGGGTGTAACATGTCCTCTCCAGCAGCCATCCATGTCCATTACAGCTGGCCCCAACTTCCCTCTCCTCAGATGGGGTTCACAAACATGTTGCAGGTGCACCCACTCACATGTACCACATCGACCATAATCACATGGCACAGGTGCGTGCCTGCTCTCACATGGCATGTGAAGCACCAATGCAGGGTGACCATGAGCTTTATCACTATGAGCCATGCTCACAGCCTAGTAGCACTGCAAAACATTGCCATGGTGCATATAATGCCTTTGTGGAATAGCACTATCCCATGTCATTACCACCATGTGCAGGTGATCCTGCTACACACTGTCCACATCCCACATTGCCAGCACCCATGCTGCAATGTCTTGCACCACTTCTGGCACGGGCACAACATGTAGAAGATTATAAGCCAATCTGTTGAGACAAAGGCATTAGGAAAATGGAAATTTCCTTAAACTGCTTAAAGTTGGCTTAAGTTACTTAAAATGGTCTTAAAAAGTGTGAACCTACTTAAACTGTGTTTAAGAAGATTTTAAGGAAGTCTTAAGTACTATAAGGATACAATAAGAAATTAACAAATTTTCCATTTTCCTGATAGGAGTGTTCTCATTGGTCTGATCTTGCAGTTGAGCATTCTCACTGGCTGTTGTGTTTGGCAGTATAGTGCAGAAACAGAAACATTTGCATTCATTTGTATCTTACTCATCATGACACCCCTGTTGTATCACCTCTGCTCCCATACTGTTGCTCCCATAAATTTCCTTGCCTCAATGATCTCCTTTGCCTCACCCACACTTTGTTGCAGCATGTGTGAAGTGTTGATGCAGGAAGATGAGCCTAGGCACCATCAACCTCAGTTATACCCTGCCAATGTTACACAACATGTTAACACCACACACTGTGTGATCATGGAATAGTAGCATCCCACATTGCCACCACAAGCTCAGGAATGGGCTGCAGGTGCACAGGCCCACCTGTGTGTGACTGTGTCATCTGTCTCAAGATCATTTCCAGCTTTGATGGCTGTCCAATGTCATGCTCTATCTCTCATTTTTAGCATGAAGTCTTCTTGACTACAGTTGTGGAAAATGGGTCATAATTTGCAGCACAATAAGGAGACCAAGAAACTTCAGTGATAACATGACAACCTCAATCTGCAACATGCAGGACATCATACGATCACACAGCAGTATCATTTGTCTTGCAATTAGAAGTGCAGGAAGAGCATACACTAAACAGGAAGAAAAAGATGACAAAGATATACTGTACACCTTCACATAGACTATCATATATTGTGCACACCTTTCACTGATAAACATTTCTGGAAGAATGCCCAGTGTGACACCCAACACTCAGTGACATGCATGAACAGAGTTATGAATCACTCATCATTGGAAAAGGGTAAAAATAGACAACAAGTAGCAGTGGTAAGAGCAATACTATACAGAGGTCAAGAGTCCAGTACTCCAGTCCTTATATCCTGCTTGGAGCTTTCACATGTGATAACTGTTTCTTGGGGAGCATGACATTGGGGAATGGGGAGCACTGATGGGGGGTGACAATCAGAGTGAGAAGTGTAAGAACTATCCTCCTCTTTGTCCAGAACTCATTCATATATTGGAAATGCATCAACACTGATAAAGTAAAACATGACCAACTATCTCATAGTGCCACTATCTAGCTGGAAGGGGGGGGGACTGGCTGTTAAGAGTGCATGCCCAGACAGGCACTGAGATCCCACAAGCATTGTTATTCAGCATTAGATATAATGGGGCATCCGCCCATTTATATTAGTAAGATGTCATCATATGTCGTAGGTACTATAAAGTGCAAGAGCTCAGAATTAAAACATAACGAGTGCTCCCTGCT
Organism: Russula lepida; assembly: GCA_003316425.1. NCBI lineage: Eukaryota > Fungi > Basidiomycota > Agaricomycetes > Russulales > Russulaceae > Russula > Russula lepida. The sequence continues at coordinate 6,742 of QFEZ01004567.1, forward strand.
CAAACATCTACTACCTTGCTTGAATTAAGAGGTTATGGGCCCTATGCCCTAAGGGAGCCCTTAACATATTAAAAACACATATTATTGTTATTCTTGACTTCTCTATGCTCTTATCACTTTGACAGAACAAAATTGCTCAAGCCCCTATTGTTACCTAATCCATCATTATGTCATCCGACAACTTCATATATGCACCTGTGCCTGAAGGAGAACTGGCCGATAACACCTTTGCTATAGCTGGCTTGACTGCTGACAATATAGCACCTCAGGGTTCAGCACCTGCTTCTATGTCTACACTCTCCATGTCACATATTCACACTCAAGATCACGCTGCTCATATATAGCTCAATGATCTGTTGGACAACAATAACTGGGGTACTTGGCACAGAGATATTATGCTGACCTTTAGTTTATATGAGATTGAAAACTATATTCTTGGTCACACTACATGCCCAAATTAGGACATCAACAAGGTCGGTGCTAAGAACTGGAAACTGAATGATGGTTTCGCCATGTGCATAATAAGAACCAATATAGGTCACGCACAAAAAATCCATGTCACTGACACTAAAATGGTGCATGAGATGTGGAATAGTCTTGAGGCCATACACTAGTCCCAAGGTATACAGACAGAGCATCAGCTTATGCAGGACCTGTACAAAATGAAGGCACATGATGGACAGAATATTATCGAGCACCTTTGGAGACTAAAAGAGATATGGGGTCATATTTCACTCATATGTGACCCTAAATTACTGATGAGCAGCGATCAATTTAAAGTGTTTATAATACATTCACTGCCATCGACGTGGCTACTGTTCACAACGCCTTATCTAAAAGAGGCCATATATGCCAATACTTCTGTTAACCAACTAATTGGTGATCTCAACAAGGAATATTGCTGACACGTTCACAACCAGCAGAATGAGGTTGCTGGTAGCAGCAATACATATGTGGCTAGCACCTCACAGACCAAAAATACGTATATAGGCCCTAGTGGTGACAAAAAGTGCTCAAAGACAGCCTGTATGATTTGCAACATGACAAATCACAAAACTGAAAATTGCTGATTCAAAGGCAAACCTGAAATGCAGCTACTGTAATCATTTTAATCATGTCAAAGATGACTGTTGAAAGTTCTCATACAATAAAAGAAAAGCCAAAGTACAATTCATAAAAAAGGGCAAAGCCAAAATGGTCACCCAGGCATTAGCCAAAGAAAACCTGGAAGTGAATATGTTTGAGATAGCAAACATCTCTGAGGTGAATAACACTGAGGTGAACACCTCCAGAGTAGCCGATGTTCCTGAGATTAGTAACATCTCCGAGATAGCCAAAGAAGTGCTAAGCACAGTTGGTGAGATCCAATTCCCAGATTTGGAGAATGAAGAATTGATTGATGCAGTTACCAAAGATGACAAAGATGTGGATATGGCTGATGTGAATAATGATACTGCTTGTGATTATGACTGGTTGGCCAACAGCAGAAGCACCCTACATATAACAAATCAAAAGGAGTACTACCAAACATTCATTCCACAAATACATATTATAAAAGGAGTTGGAGGAAAACAAACACGTGCAGAAGGACATGGAATGGTAATCCTATGTGCACAATATGATAAACAGATAACAAATCTTAAATTACAAAATGTGCTATATGTTCCAACAAATAAATACAATTTATTTGTGCTTGGCAAATGGGACACTAATGGTTGTATGTACCAGGGACACAAAGGTAAACTTACCTTATATGACAAAAATAAGAAAATCATTGCAATTGGGATGAAGGTAACACAAAGTTTATATAAATTCAAATTAAATTGTCCCTAAACAGAAAACCCTCAATGATATACAAGTAATGTCTGTGGAACTGGCTCAAGGCTGGGAAGAGTGGCATAAATGCTTTGGCCATGTAAGTTATGCAGGCCTAAAAGAATTATATGAAAGAAAACTCATCGAAGGATTTAATGTAAATATACATTCAAAAACGACAGATTGTGCTATATGTGTGCAAGAAAAATTGACAGTGCAACCATTTCTAGGATATCATATACCTTGCACTAAAAAAGGACAGATCACACACATCAATTTGTGGGGCAAATACAATGTAATGTCCATAAGAGGAAATCAATATTATCTACTCCTCATAGATGATGCAATGCGATATGTCACACTCAAATTCATTAAACTAAAATCAGACGCCACTAAAGAAATACAAGGGTACCTAATGTATCTATAAATAAGAGAAAATCCCACACAAGTGATTAAAATCAATTGTGGGACAGAATTCTTAAATCTCCCAATGAGAGAATAGTGCAATACATGTGGAATTGATATATAGACAACAGCACCATACTCACTATCACAGAATGGCGTTGCAGAACAAATGAATTGTACACTCGTTAAGTTAGCACATGCCATGTTAATGGCTGCACATCTACCAGAATTCCTATAGAAGCCTGCAATTATGCATGCTGCCTATGTAAGGAATAGATCATACACATGAATAATACCAGGTCACACTCCATATGAAGGCTGGAACGATTGCAAACCAGATATATCCCACTTATGGGAATTTGAATTGCCAGTCTGGATCCTATTACAAGGGCAACAAATGCAATGAAAAATCCTACCTAAAACACATTAACATTTCTACGTTGGGAATGAGGATAACTTCAATTCAATCATATATTATAGTAAGGAAACATGGAGATTACAAGTCTCCAGAAACTATTATTTTATAAACAACAACTCCTCGGATGTGTTAACACATATGAATGATCCTGCATGTGAAGGGGAGCGGGCCGGTGAAGCCACATGCATCGGACCTGATATAAGCAAGATTAACAAGCAAGATATAAATACAAATATAAATACAGAGATGCAAGAACAAATCCCCATAGGAAACAAGGGGAGTACAGAACAAATAAAATTACCACAGAAGTGTACAAATGATAAAATAGAACTAAATTAGGAAGAATCACGAAAAAAAAGAGGAATAAAAAGGGATTATCAATTACTTGATGACCCATATGTGGATATGGACGATCCTGAATTGGAAGTCAAGTTCGCAGAATTAATAAACATAGCTAAAGCAGGAGATGAATTTCATAGCCTAAAAGAGGCAAGGGAATCTCCCGAATGGCTGCAATGGGAACATGCTATTCAAATAGAACTAGAACAGCTACAGGATAAAGGTACATGGAAATTAGTCAATCTGCCTGTCGATGCAATCCCCTTAACAAACAAATGGGTATTTGTCAAAAAGAAAGACAAAGAAGGTAATATAATTAAATTCAAGGTGAGATTAGTTGCCAAAGAATGCATACAGTGCCCTGGACATGACTATTTAGAAACACATTTTCCAATAGTAAGACTGGAAACTATAAGGGCTATACTAGTGATTGCGGTACAGGAGAACCTCCTGATACAACACATGGATGTCAAAGGAGCCTATTTAAATGGGCATTTAAAAGAAACAATATATATGAAACAGCCAAAGGGATTCAGTGATGGAACGCATTGCATATGCCAATTAATTAAAACATTATACAGCCTTAAACAATTAGGTTGTGAATGGAACAATGAATTAAATATTAAAATGCAATCAAAGGGATACCAAAGGTTACATTCAGATCCATGCATATATACAAAGACATGTGACATAGAAACAGCAATCATAATAGTATGGGTAGATGATTTGTTATTATTTGTGAAGTCTAACCATACGATGAATGAGATTAAAAGTGACTTAAGGTCCAAATGGGAAGTCACCAATATGGGTGAACCTTCCAAAATAATAGGAATTGAGATCGCAAGATCTCCTGGGAAGATAAGCATATCTCAAAAGTGAAGCATTGAATCTATATTAAACAGACAAGGGCTGGACAAATCAAATCCAGTTGTTACACCATTAGACCCAAAAGTGAAACTGGAACCAAATCTAGAAGGAAATGAGGGTGATAGAAGCAATGCATATGCGCAATTGCTAGGGAAATTACAGTACATCTCAAATGCAATGTGACCTGATATCATATATGCCATAAATAGACTTGCTTCATATACAGCCAATCCCGATATGAAACATCAAACAGCACTCAAATGTATATTGCATTACCTGTCTGGAACTAAGGACTATGGGATCACATATAAATATATTGATGGTTCCATCCCCACATTCCACGGATTCACTGATGCTGCCTTTGCCGATCAAGAAGAGAAAAAGTCCACTTCAGGCTATATCATTATCACAGCAGATGGCACTATCACATGGAAATCCAGTAAAGAAAAGGTAATCGCGCAATCTACCACTAAGGCTGAATTTGTTGCATTATGGGAAGGTGGGCAAGAAGCGCAATGGCTAAGGAATCTATATCAGGAGCTAAATTATGCACAAAAAAGTCCTACACTAATTTACTAAGACAACACTAGTGTAGTGGCTATAGCAAAGAACCCACTATATCATAAAAGAACTAAACATATAGAGACAAGATTCTATTGGGTTTGAGAGAAGGTACAAGCAGAGCAAATCGATGTGGAATACTGCCACACAGATAACCAAACTGCTGATATACTTACTAAGCTGCTAGTGCAAGATAAGCATATGAGACATGTGACATCTATGGGACTTGCACCAGTCTGAAGGGGAGTGTTGAGAGTGCATGCCCAGACAGGCACTGAGATCCCATGAGCATTGTTATTCAGCATTAGATGTAATGGGGCATCTGCCCATTTATATTAGTAAGATGTCATCATATGTTGTAGATACTATAAAGTGTGAGAGCTCAGAATTAAAACATAATGAGCGCTCCCTGCTCGAACACCCACTACCTTGCTTGAATTAAGACTGGCAATGTACATGCTATGGCCCACAGACACCCATTGCAATACAGGTCACCCCTTTCACACTAAACATCTCTGCCTTGATGATTTGGCCAACACAATTGCAACAAATTTGAAAGACACCAAAAACGTTGCAATTGAAAGACAGACATGAAATGTGAAAAAGTTGGATTCATTTGCATCCCCTTTCTCTCTGCCTTGGCCACTGCCACCTGAGTGTGCTCACAAAATGGCAACAAGCTGACCAAATGTAACATCAGACATGGTTTTTGTGCTCACAGTCCTGTTGTGGAGCATGGGTTGCCACTAGTATATCCACAAGTTCTTTTTATCATCTGCCAGTCCATCAAGCAGTGCAAACAGATGTGCATCATCACATAGTACTACCTGTGCAGTGATAATTGCTGCTGTTGCCGCCTTGCACACAATGAGCGATGACATGTCCATGAGTGCTACAATGAGGGTTTGCTTCAAATGTAGTAGAGTTCCTCTTCAAAAACTTCCACAGGCAGGCACAGCTCAAACTTGGCAAGTGCATTGAGACCAAATGCATACAAGCTTGCCTTTGTTTCCTCTGGACATGATGGCAGGATTGAACTGGCTCGAAAGGAAACAAAAGTAGCACATAGTGATGTGCCTGGCCTGGCTTGAGGCTGTGAGCCGGCCAAAGCTAGGCCAAAATAGGCCAAGCCAGGCTGGGCCAAGTTACTGGCTTTGTGAAGGCTTTGGCCCGGCCCAGGGTCCAGGCCAGCCAGGGCCGGGCCGTCAGGCCGTGGCCTGAAGTATGCTCATGTGAGCAAATCATGTGAGTTCGTTGAGTTGAAAATCGCATCAAGTCCTCATGTTGCCCTCGTGTCTTTTTTTCATCCTCTCTACATCAATCCTCCGGTACACCCTCTCCATCCCCATGGACACCAAGTTTTTCAAGGTACTTCACCATCGTCGCCATCGGCACCCCACCTGTTCCAATATAGCCCAGTCATTTTCTTCACT